>ML834383.1:68653-79770 GCA_009831015.1 Picea engelmannii
ATTTGGGGGTTAATTTTATGAACATAAACTCAAAAAATCAGCAAGCTGAGATTGCTGATAAAATTTCTCATGACAGCCCTAGCTTGGCAGAATGCACTTGGTATAAGGACATCATACATTTTCTGTAGAAGTTGTGGCCTCCTGATGGCTTAGATAAGAACAAGGTGAGAGAGTTGAAGCTCAAATAAATTAAATATTGTCTCATTGATCAGGTATTGTATTGGAAAGATCCCCTAAGAGTTCTTTTGAGATGTCTGGATCCACATGAGGCCCAAAGGGCAATAACTATTTTTCATGACAGCTTATGTGGGGGCCATGATTTTTGGAGGACCACAAATTATAAGATCCTCAGAGCTGGGTATTTATGGCCTAGCTTTTTTACTAATGTTTTTGCAAAGATTAGAGCTTGTGTCAAATGCCAAAAGTTTTATGGAAAGCAACAACTCAAATCTTTTCCTTTGAAACCTGTGGTGGTTTCTAGACCTTTTCAATAGTGGAGTCTTGAATTCATTGGAGAAATACACCCAGCCTCAAGTGGTGAGCACAGGTGGATTTTGATTGCCAATGATTATTTCACCAAGTGGATAGAATCCATCCCTACAAGAAGTGCCTCCCATAGGGTAATCATTAGCTTTCTTGAATATATCATGTGATGCAAACCCCCTCCCTTCTTCCTCAGCAAGGTATGCTGACCTCCCAGTCACTGGATTGTTCTTATTCTCGAGCTAGAAAAACTCCTTGGGTTCCTGCTAGAACTTCTCTTCAAATTCATAGGTCCTTTAAAGATTGCACCCACGCATGCAAGCACTGGGCGCTATCCCCTTCCACGCGATCATAGACTGTGACCACACACTCTCCAAAGAGATTTTTGTTATTTAGGGTATCGAGTATTCTGTGTATGAGTCTCTTTGACTCCCCGATCATCGAAACCTCGATAGAGGCCTAGTCCTTGCTAGCTCCTACCTCCATATGACCACTGGTTACAAACCATGGCCCAACTCCAATCGCATATCGGGACTCGTGGTTTTTGAAATCGGAGGACTGTTCAACACTTTCCCCTGATGTTCGAATTGTTGAAAATTTTTCTAGGAAACCAACCGTCCACACACGCTCCCAATTTGCGGTCGCGATTCTTTCGGGAGTTCATGATTAGTGAGCTCCTACCCTCTTCTGTTTTGACTTCTCTACATAGTAAGTCAGGGAAATGCTAGCATGCTACCATGCATCCTCTAGTGATGGATGGTACTGAAAGTTTCAGGACTTCTCTCGTGCACTTCCATGGAGATCCAACGGTTGTTGGTTCAACCTCCTAGATCCAACGACTGAGACTTGATCTTCTCCCACACTCGTTTCTTTCACCTATCCTTTGATCTGACGACTCAGATCCATTCTCCCTTTTTGAAGATTTATGTTTCGTGACTTTGGGGAAGTATCCACCTCCGTTTTCTTGAATATCTGATGACCAATTTACGGTCCAGATCTTACACAAATCAATGACAAATATTAAATCGATGATTTTCCTTTCATGATTTTGGGGAAGTCTTCATTCCCATTTTCCCGGTGACCAAAACCATGAAACTATGACCACGCTAGATCGACGGCTCGCAGATCGCCCTGTCCAATGGTCTAGATTCATTAGCAATTTCACATATTAGGGAGTCAAAAGACTATCTCCTTCATTCTCCCGATCCACGAAATGACGAATTTCCTCCTCTATTCCTCCGAACACCGAAATACTGAAATCCTCCTTTGGGCATGAAGCGTTAAGGTTCACACTACTTCTACATATCTGACTGTTGTCTAATCTAATCTCTCTCATGCTCTCTTTTGGGTGTCTGGACGTGGATTCGATGGTCCAGATAATTTCCTTGTAGCTTATCCGATGGATACCGTGCTCTCCCTCCTGAGATTTTACACCTTCTTCCCTGCTATCTCGGTAGGAGATGATGGTCTGTGGTATCCCAAAGTGAACCCAAACTTGTTTGAAGAAGAGCTAGGAAGTATTAGCTATTGTGACAGTATTCTTACAGGCTGTGAGGATGGCCATCTTCAAAAACCAATCAGCGACAAAAAACACGCAGTCATTTCTGTGCTTAGTGGATGACAAACCGGACATGTAATCCATGGATATGGACACCCACAACTTCTCAAGAATAGGAAAATGGGTGTATAAGCCTTGCTTCTTGATGGCCAGCTTGGAAATGGAACAGGCAGTGCAATATCTGATATACTTGATGATGTCCAGTCGAATTTTTGGCCAATAAAATTGTTTCTGAAGGATGACCATAGTTTTTTCTATGCCAAAATGTCCTGCCACTTGACTGTAGTGGGCTTCCCAAATCATCTTTGCACACTCACTTGTAGGAACATAGAGATGACCCAAGTGGCATAAGACTCTGTCCTAAATGTGAAAATCAGTGACAATGGTGCCTATACCCAAGAGTTGATATGTGGTGGCAAAGTTCGGATCTTGCTAGTAAAGTTGGGGCCATTCTGATGTTTCATGTCCATAGGAATGGAGCACAGTGGTAAGTGCAGCCATAGGAGGCCGACTGAAGCAGTCAGTGACATTATTGGAGACACATGTCTTATACTTGATGTTGAGATGGAACTATTGCAGGTAGGTGGACCACTTCTGATGGCAGTCGTTCTACAATTTCCCCTATGTCTATATGAACTACAAAGGCTTGTGATCAATGTGTATGATAGTCTTTGTCCCGAGAATGTAATGTTTCCATTGATGTCAGGCTTGTACAATGGAATACATTTCCTTGTCATAGGTGGGGTATTTACGGATAGTATTAGAGAGTGTCTCACTTTGGTATGCCACCGGATTCATGTCCTGAGTGAGAACTATGCCCAGAACATAGTTAGATGCATCAGTATCAATCTTGAATGGTTATTGCAGATCGGTAAAGGAGAGTACTGGAGCTGAGAACAATTGATGTATCAAATATTTGAATGCTCGTTTCTCATCCTTCCCCCAAATGAATGTGGACCTACCACCGCCCTTGGTCACCTAGATGAGGGCCCAAGCAATATGGGACAATCCCAACATGAATCGTCGATAAAAAATGGCGAGTCCTAAGAAGCTCTGGAGCTCGGTCAATGTGGTCGGGGATGGCTAGTCACAAATGACTTGGATATTAGCTAGATCAACATGTATCCCATTCTCATCAATAATGTAGCCCATGTATTGGACCTTGTTCATGCCAAAAGATCATTTTTCCAAGTTGGCATAAAGCTTGTGCTGTCGTAGAGTGCTAAATACCTGTTGAATATGCTACATGTGCTCCTCCCATGTTCTATTAAATATGAGGATGTCATCCAAATATACTACGATAAAGGATTTGGTGAAGGGTCTCAATACATCGTCCATCAACCTCATGAAAGTGGTTGGTGCATTTGTTAAGCCAAAGGGCATGACTAGCCATTCGTAGGGACATTCCTTAGACTTGAAGGTTGTCTTCCAGACATCTATTGGTTCGGTTGGAACCTGTTGGTAGCCAGACTTCAGGTCAATCTTGCTGATGAAATTTTCCCCCTTGAGTTGGTCAAGAAGGCCATCAATCCCGCAAATGGGATAGCGGTTCCTGACTGTGATTTTGTTTAAGTCTCTGTAATCAATGTAGAGTCGCCAAGTCCCATCCTTCTTCTACACCAGTACAATCGAGCTTCCATAGGGGGAGGATGTAGGTCTGATGCGCCCTTTTTGGAGAAGCTCTTGGATCTGACGCTTTATTTCTCCATTCTCCATCAACGAGCATCGATATATTGGTCCATTAGGTAGAGGCACGCCAGGGGTCAGATCAATTGGATGCTTGACATGGCAGTGTGTCGATACCCCTGTAGGTGAGACGAAGATGTCTCTATACTCTTCCATGATCCCATACACTTGTTTATGCTACAAAGAGAGGTGTTGTGTAGAGGCCACAGATGTGGCGGTGACCTTCTTCTTACTGTGAGAATGGATCACAAAGAAGAAGAACTTCCCGGTCTGTGAAATGAACTTACGACATTGCTTAGCAAAGATTAAATAAATAGCAGTGGGCAGTGCCACCTCTAGGATCATGTACAATTGTCTACCCAAAGTAATAATAACATTGTGAGGTCTAGACTCACACACAACATGACGATTCCACAAACATGGTTGTCCTAAAAGAACATCACAAACTTCAAGGGGAGAAATATCACAGAGTACCTCATCTTTGAAAGGCTTGATGTCATAGGACATATGACATTGTTGGTTGACATGAAGATCTCTTCCTTGATGAAGCCAGCTAATGGTGTAGGGTTGCGGGTGCGGTGTCRKTGGCAGGTTTAGCCACTTGAGGACCTCTACTGAAATTAGGTTACTCTAACTACCGYTRTCAAAAATGAAGTGAATCAGAGCCCCCTTRACCCACATCTATGAGTGAAATAGGYRTTCCCCTTCCTCTGGTTCTTCTGGTTTTCTTGGTCGAAMTTTGGTGGTAGTGACCATGGAACTATGTTCAACATYGATAATCCACTTCCCTCCTTCAGGATTTGACTTGAAAWYAGAATCGRCCTCTGACTCGGAAGCCTTTAGCTCGGCCACRAGGGACTACTTGGAGCGACATTCRTCAGTGTTGTGCCAAGGAMTTTTATGGTACTCACACCATTTTCCTGTGTCCTTCTTCRGCTTCTCATTTCYCTTCTTGTGTTKCGGCTTGGACRGATTGTCCTAAGGGWGACCATCCCGACTTGGTCCCCTACTATGTGGGTTGGGGTTKCCTTTCCCCTGTTTGGATCTGTGCRAAGTTGTCCATCATTTCATTCCTTTGTGGTGTGAGGGMTTCCTCGAGCAACATTTTAATAGGATCTCCTKCTCCATCAKCTTTMTTTTCATCTCCCATGGGTTTTTCTYGGGCTCGRGGTGACTGATATGGTAGTGGATTGATTGGTTCGAGTCCCAWCTTCTTGTATCCATACCTTGTCGGGGACATGCATGAAGAAAAAYAAATAAAGAGAAGACCGCTTTGATACCACTGATCCAGATTTAGGAGCRGAACGAACTGATTATAGACTGAATACCATAAGMAYAGAGATAGGAAGAATARCACAAATATTCAGTGAACAATATCTTCTATTAAATAATGAAATAGGTTGAAACTGTAAAACTACAGAACTAAAACTTGCTCGAATGGTGGTAGYTATCTCTGAGAAGAGATGTGGCTGCTACGTGCATCCATMTRATAAAAATGGATTACAATGAGGCTCCACWGGCCCTTTTCATATTATTCATGAATTCCAAAACCCTAGACATCCAAAAACCTAACCTTAGAARGTGAAACGCCAAAAGTCATGTGGGCCATATGGGTAAGTTGGTGTAATTTGGTACCTCAACTTCCTAGGGTCATAACTTTTGCATAYGACCTTTGTTTTAGGCGYGTGATAGCCCGTTGGAAAGGTATTTTAGAGAACTACACATTATGTCATTATACTCTGACTTASTCTATMTTATGACTGTGTCAAGTCAAGAAAACAATKTTTRGGGCCTCAAAAMAACCCTRAAAGTACAACAAGATGTGCTGACATGAAAACATACAAAATGGGCCAGTTGGATTAGGTGGAAGGCCACCCRTATCCACCTAGAGAATGTGTGAGGCTTTAGGAAACCCCAKAWGTGTAGAAATCATAATTATAAAGAAGTACAAAAAGATGTGTTGAAAAAAATAGACACGAGGAKCCAGTTGGAATAGGTGAGTGGCAGCAAGATGTGTTGACATGAAAACATACAAAATATGCCAGTTGGATTAGACGAGAGGCCACCYGTATCCACTTGGAGAATGTGTGAGGCTTTAGACARCCCCAGAAGTGTAGAACTTACAATTATAAAGCAGTAYAGAAAGACGTGYTGAACAAAAATGGACACAAGGAGTYAGTTGGAATAGGTGGGTGGCCACCAATATCCATCGGGATCAATGTAACCTTATTATGAAAGACAACTTAGTATGCAACTGTMTTTTGTTTTGGGAAGCAATAAACACTATAAAACATTTAATGTTATGTATGTTGGGTGTGYATTKTTGGATTTAAAGTTATTTAGATCCAAGAATGCAGACCCCAATATACAAATCATTAAATKCTCTTCAAGTGAGTACTTATTGCTTGCATTTTTTTTATTTTTTTTATCTTTAMMTCCAATGCAATCCCTAKCCMTATAAGAAKCCATGCGACTGYTATAAAAAATGACAAGGTGGAAATGAATTAAGAAAATGTCATGGTTTATGTCTCCTTCCATGGTAATACTTTTTCATGTGGTCCTTCTTGGCATTTTCCTTTATCAGAATCATGATTTCTCTCATTCCTAACAATAGATTCCATAGTCACCTACCTCAAGTGTGGGAGGACATGCAATTTGTCACTTTTAATGATGTAGCTTTCTAAATCACATATTAATTAACTATATCTTCATAACACCGAAGGCATTTTTTGAAGGGGAGGGCATCTCTTAAATTTTCGTTGTCTCTCCATGTCCAATTAAGAACTACCACCTATTGACACATTCAAAACCACCACATCATCATGTCTTTGGGTTCAACCATGATCAACTTCATCATCCTCACCTGCCATAGACTCCAAACTATTATTGTTACTAATCAAGGTCATTCCGTTGGCTTATATCCCCTCTTATCTTGAATCAAAGAAGCCATATCTCACTAAAGCATGCATAGTTCATCAAGTGTGATTATTCAACACTCAATGTGGCCCTTGTGTTCATTGTGACTTCACTGTGGTCATTGTTAGTTATAGGATATGCCGTAGTAACGTTGATAGGGCCTCATAACTTGTGTGATAGGGCTCATTATGAGTAGGCATCTCGACAACGAACTAATAGGGAGAAACAAAACCATACGATAATCAATCAACTTAATGTCATTACAAGTTGCTTACTTGCAACTTGGTTGAATGTATTCCTTTCTTATGCTAATGGGATCAATGCTTATCCTTTTGACACATATATACTATTTATAGTGAATCATATCCTAACATTCATACCGCTACATTATATGATGGACATATTTGTAATCGAGGTCATAAAGAAACCAATGAACATCAATTCTCCAAACAGAATAATATGAAATCTAGGGACTAACCCAAGTTTATATTCTTTGTCACTTGCAGAAATATTTTTTTGTAGCCTCAAACCCTTCCCCAATTATCATTCTATGCTATGATAGGGAGGGACCAATAATGTCTCTTCTTCTATGTTTTGAACATTATTCTATACATGATAGTAGAAGGCATGACCAATAACCTCTTAAAAATTAAGATATAAATTCATAATCAATGGCTTTATTGTAAGGTTGCAAGTTGCACACACATGGGGATTCTTATAGCATAATGGTTCTTGTAATGTCTCTTCCTCTAATTTACAAAAAAATAAAGGTAAAAAGAAGGACAAAAGCAAGAAAAATCATCAAAATAAGTTAGGAAACCATAAATATAAGGTATATCCATGAAACATTTGGACTTCAAAACGTTGTGGAACATAAATGGACCTCAAAACATTAGTGGACCATAATAGGCCACAACCTACTATAAAAAAAACATCATATTTCCTTTTACAACATATCCACCTTGTATTCTCTTTGATGTTCCCTTCCCCCATTCAGGGATATGCTAGTTATTATTTGTTTAAATTTATGCTTAACTCAAAGTTAAAATAAATCTTTATAGTGAACCTTTTTTATTATTATTTGGTCAAAGTTTTTTTAAATATTCACTTCACAGGTTTCATTTTTTTTCAATTCAAATTATTCATTGTAGATACATCTATTATATAACCATCTACTCCTCATATTATAAATGCACCTAGTTAAAAAAAACACAGTTCAAAATCATGCAGATGCATCTCGTTAAAAAAACACATTTCAAATTTATGTAGAAATTACATTAAAAATGGAATAGGTTTAACTTGTAACAACCAAACCGGCTTTTCAAAGAAAAATGGGGCTGAATCTACCAAAATTTTTCACATGATAGATATTTTATGTACTTTATCACCTTACCTCAAAGATTTTGCCCCATTTTCAATGAACCCAAATGTCACATGATCGAAATTACATGTATTTTAAAACCTTAAAACCTTTCCCTAGTTTTCCTCTACAAAAAGTCAAACTTTTTAACTACACTATTTTCAATATGCTCAAAAAAATCAATAAAAAAAACCAGATTAACCAAAAATTCAATTCCAATTAAGAAAAATAAAATATAAAATACTACAAAAATAAATTGCTCCATTAAAAATTTACAAGAAAGATGCTCTCCAATAACCTCTCACGTGCAAAGTTGGTAAAAAACCCAAGGTGAAATTTAACCCTCTCTTTTAAACTACACTATTTCCAATAAACCCATATGCTCAAAAAAATAAAAAATTCAATTCCAATTAAGAAACAAGTGTTGCATGGAAGCATAGTCCCTGCCAGGATGGAAGCGAAGTAAATGTGTGGGCCACAAGTTGCAGTACACATGGTATTCATGCAGAATTTAGTATTCCTGAATTAGTTTTATTTGAAATTTATCAAAAATTATTAATGTATGGTACATGAACCAAGGTTCCTAGGATCTAAGTTTGATAGTACATGAAATATTCAATGCATAACCAATGTAAGCCAACAATTACGAAGTGGCGGGTTGGCGAAGCCGCAGGTTCACTTTTTTCATTTTTTATGGCCACCCTATCCCGTGAAATACATTTTTCACCTAACACTTCCGTCATATACATTTTGCACACAACAATTCGGTCATATACATGGGATCAATTTATAGAAATGCATCGAACAAATACGGAGTCGCTGGTTCACACTTTTCATGTCCAACGTGTTCTGTGATATACATTTTGCACCAAAAACTTCCACTATGTCAATTTTACACCCAACAATTCTGTCGTGTACATGAGACCGATTAATTTATAGAAACATTGTATGAAGATTTATTGTAATCTATATAACTCTATAACACGTTTTACTTAAAGAATAGTATAAACAATTATTTAAATCGTATTCAATAAAAAAAAATTATAAGAAAGATTGTATAAAAGTCTGTCAAAATGAAGGACTATAGAGAATTTCCATGGTTTCAAGTTATAAATATTGAGTTTCCCTAAGGGGAAACCAGGTTAGCCAGCCGAACCGCTTCATAACTGAAGTCTAGACTATTAGTGACACAAAAAGAGTTCAAAAATTTGGCCTATAAGTGTGGCCTTTATAAGTGTGGAAAGTGTAGACAACATAACTATAAAAACCATGGACAAATGCATGAAAGGTCAGCATGCACATGAGAAAACAATAGAGAAAAACAAGAGATAGATCACCGGTATGGGCTATAGTGCGGTGACGCAGCCATGTAGAAGGTGCCAAATGTTGTGTCCCCAGGAGGAGGTTGCTCCTCCTCGACTGGTGTCTGATCCAGTTTCATGGTGTCCTCTGCCTGTGATGGCACGTGATCTTCCTTCTAGAAGTCCTCTGACTATGATGGAAGCCTCTGCTACTCACAGTCTGCCTCTGCGTGGACCAAAGTTTTTAGTGCCAACACTGGTGCGGAGGTTGTTGCTGCTTGGTCTGTCTCTGGTGGGAGGTGATGAGCACCCTATAACGTGGAGAGCAACTGCAGGAGTTGAGAGGCTTTGTTTTCTAGGGTCTCTAGGTGGAACCAGAGGTCATCCATGTTGCGACGCAGGTCGAATACCAGGCTCTGCACCAGTGCAAGGCCTGTTTGCCACTCACATTCTGGGTCAGCGTTGGAACCGACTCGAGATTGGGGTTGTCATTGCGAATTTTGACTGGCTTCCAGACCATCCATATGAAATTGTGCATCGTGAGGCTAGTCCTAAAGCGATTGGGTGGCCGGAGAGTTGGGAGGAGCCAAAGGGTCTGGGTGTGAAATAGATGCCGAATTGCGCAAAGGTCTTGGGTTGTAGTCGACTAAGGGCCCTGAGTAGTCCAGCCCATGCATTCTGTTGGCAAGGGACGTAGCAAGGGGTAGGAGAGAAGCGGGAATTTGAGGCGACTACGTGAGGGACAAGGATGAGGTGGCCAAAGAGGAGGAGGATAGCAGTGAGGGAGCAGGTAGGGGATGAAGGACCAGGTGGGGTCGGTTTGGATGGTAGGCTAACCCGCGTTTGGACTTCCCTTGTATATAGGGCATCTCCGGGACAGTGGGAGAGAGAAAGTGCACCAGCAACAGAGTAGGAGAGGACAAAAGCAGAGCAGGGAAAGGTTGGGAAGGAGGTCGATCTCTGATAAGAAAACCCAGGAAAGAATAGGCCATTTGGAGCCGCTGGAGCAATTGAAATAGGTCGAGGAGCTGGTGAGGTTCCATAAATGGTCGCACGTGCAGAGTAAAGGCCCAACGAGGTCCGTCGAAAGGATGTGAAGGTAGAGCAGGGCGCACTGAGAGTAATGGCACCCTGCCTCAAGCGAGCTAAAGTTAAAGTCATGAGACACGTGGGAAGGAAGTTGAAGTACATGGGTACATGGGAAAAAACTGGAAAAAATAGTGGTAATGTCTGTTACATAGATTTGTTGACAAAAAACACAAAAAAAGTTAGCATTCCTGGCTTATTTTGTTTAAAAGAAGGGATCATGGACACAATAGAAATTGAAATTTATGAAATGAAAGGTTCCTGGACAGCATAATTTATACACAAAATATGTAATTTTACGAAGTGGAGCCCTCATTCAATACTTAGCCAGTTTTTGGATGGCGAGTTCTTGGGATGTTGGGCTCAAAATTGGGCTTTTGTTCTTTCGTTCCCTACAAAAATCACTGATAGTTTTGTGATATACAAACTGAAAATCAAACTTGCGGACTATTAGAATTTTAAAGGCCCAAGGAAAAAAACACAAAAAAATAGTAGTAACATTTGTTACATAGGTTCGTGGAGAAGTGTTTGGTGCAAAATTGACATAGGTTTGTGAATGCTACTTGACATACAAGTTGACATACTAATTCACGAATTAGTTTTCTTTAAAACAGGGGCTGGTGGATAGAAAAGAAATTGAAATTTATCAAGTTATAGGTTCCTGGACAACATAAATTATACATATGAAATCTGTAATTTTATAAAGTACATGGACGGAATCTTGATT
>ML834383.1:88206-100419 GCA_009831015.1 Picea engelmannii
CAAGGGAAGAATATCAAGAACCCTTTTCCAAAGAGGGACAACAAAGCAGAAGGAGTACTAGAACTCATTCATTCAGAAGTGTGTGGCCCAATGCCATCATCCTCCATTAGCAGGTATGTATACTATGTATCATTCATTGATGACTATTCTCGCAAGACCTGGATATATTTCTTGAAATCTGAAGATGAAGTATTCGGCAAATTCAAGGAATTCAAAGCCTTGATAGAGAATATTTTGAAAGAAAGATTAAGATACTCAGGTCAGATAATGGAGGAGAATATACCTCAAAAGAGTTTGTGAACTTCTGTAGAGATGTTGGGATTAAGAGGGAACTCACTACTCCCTATAATCCTCAACAAAACAGTGTAGTTGAAAGAAAGAATAGAACAATTATGGAAGCTATGAAGACTATGATCCATGATCAAGATCTTCCTATGTGCTTATGGGCAGAAGCAACAATGGCAGTTGTTTACATGTAGAACCGATTATCCCATAATGCACTTGGGTTCAAGACCCCAGAAGAGATGTTCACCAGAAAGAATTCGGAGGTAAGACATCTCAAAATATTTGGCTTCCCAGTCTTCATACACATTCTGAAAGAGAAGAGAAACAAGAAGGAACCCTCTGGAAAGAAGGGAATATTTGTGGGATACTATGAGGTCTCCAAGGCCTTCAAAATCTACATACCAGGTCACCACCACATTGAGATCAGTAGGGATGTGACCTTTGATGAAGAAGCAACACTTAAGAAATCAAGAAGATGCCAGCTTGAAGAAGTATACGAAGAGGAATCAGTAATTCCCAAGATTACAGAATCCGTGAGGGAAGTTTCCAGAGCTGCAGAACCAGTGAGAGAAGTTGTAACTTCCCCTGATGAGGAAACTCTTGAAGACAATGATGTAACAGAAGTTCAAGAACCTCCTCAAATGACCGTCTCCCATAAAATAAAGTCTGCTTGGGTAACAGAGCTTATTCAAGATGGAGAGAAGGATGGTGTTCCAGAAGGAACCTCGAGACAGGTGAAAAGACCAAAGCCATTCTTCAGTTACATGACTTTGATGTGTGATCTCCTAGATGAGGAGCCTACCTACTTTGAAGAAGCCATTCAAAAGAAGGAATGGGAAGATTCCATGACAAAGGAATACCAATCCATAATAAAGAACGATGTATGGGAAATAGTTCCCAGACCAAAAAGTAAGGATATGTTTTCATCAAAATGGCTCTTCAAAATAAAACATGCTGCTGATGGAAGTATTAAGAAATATAAAGAAAGATTTGTCGCTCGTGGATTTTCCCAGAAGGAAGGCATTGACTATGAAGATACATTCACTCCTGTGGCCAGATACACTTCGATCAAGACCATCATAGCTCTTGCAAATAAGATGAAGTGGAAGCTACACCAGATGGACGTGAAGACAACTTTCCTAAATGGTGTCATCAAAGAGGAACTATATATAGAGCAACCTTAAGGATTTGAGGTTGAAGACAGGAAGTCTCATGTCTGCAGATTGAAGAAAGCCTTATACAGATTGAAGCAAGCTCCTAGAGCTTGATATGGCCATATAGACAGTTTCTTGACAAGCTTAGGCTTTACCAAGAGTAAAGAAGACTCGAATCTCTACCTCAAAATTATGGATAATGAGCCAGTAATCTTAATTCTATATGTGGATGACTTATTCTTAACTGGAGAAGAAAAGCTCATCACTGAATGTAAAAGGAGACTTGCCTCTGAATTTGAAATTAAAGACCTTGGCCTAATGCATTATTTCTTAGGTATTGAGGTATGGTAGATTCCAGAAAGGATCTTCCTTAACCAAGGGAAGTACACGGTCGAGATCTTAAAGAGATTCAACATGCTGGAATGCAAACCCATGAATACACCGATGGAAGCGAAGCTGAAGTTGTTGGTTGATACTTCATTAGATTTGATTGATGCCACATTGTACAGACAAATTATTGGACCACTGATGTACCTAACAAACACCAGACCAGACATTTGTTTTGCCGTGAACACCTTGAGTCAGTTTCTGGTAGAACCCAGATGTGTTCACCTAGTGGCTGCAAAACATGTGATGAGGTACCTTAAAGGTACGATAGATTATGGTCTTAGTTATGACAGAGATCATAGTTTCACATTGAGTGGATACACTGATTCAAATTGGGTAGGAAGCGTTGCTGATAGAAAAAACACTTCTAGATGCTATTTCAATTTGGGATCAACCATGATTTCGTGGCAGAGTAGGAAGCAATCCAGTATTTCTCTCGGCACAGCGGAAGCAGAGTACATTGCCGCATGTTTTTCTAGCTGCGAAGCTATATGGCTTCGAAAGTTGTTGACCGATCTATTTGACCTAGAAATGGAAGCAACCAAGATCCTATGTGACAACCAGAGTTGCATAAAGATGACAGAGAATCTTGTATTCCATGACAGGTCGCAGCACATAGAGATTCACTATCATTACATCTGTGACATGGTGCAAAGAGGAGCCTTGAAGCTCCTGTATGTTAGCATGGATGAACAGGTTGCTGATGTGTTGACCAAACCTCTATCTCGTGTAAAGTTTGAACACTTTCAAGATAAGCTTGGTATAGTCCGAAAGGACCCTCCCTGGAAGGGGGAGTATATATGATTCCTTGCTTCTGACCTCATTTTTAGACATAAAGCAAGATGAAAGTTCGTTCCTCTCTCACCCTACCACATGTAAGTTTTAAACCTGCGAAGTAAAGCAATGCATATAGATTCTTAAGAAATACAGAAATTAATCAATGGCTCTTACACAGAGTACACAGAGATTTTTACCGGAAACCCTCAACCGGGAAAACCTTTCTTATTTTCATTATATCAAATTTCACCATTCGCCATACAATATATACAATGTTTCTAGGTATTCTGTAGATACCAAAAACCTAATCCCTTAATCCGAGATTAATTTACAAATTAGCTAAAAATAGCAAAAACCGTTAAAAATAGCAAAAACCGTTAAAAATAGCAAAATCCGTTAAAAATAGATTAATGCGCGTAACCATGGGGGGGCATACCTACCCCCCCCCCCCCTGGGACCCCCCTAGGAAAGTGCCCGGCACACACAGAAGATCTCTAGGTGAAGGGAACGTCAGATGTAGTTGTCGTATATGACGCACCCACACACACACACATGCAAAGAATATAACACATACCCAACAATGTGTGTTCCTTGCTTCTGACCTCACTGTTAGATGTAAAGAAACATGATTCCTTGCTTCTGACCTCGTTGTTAGACGTAAAGCAATATGATGTGTGTGTTCCTTGCTTCTGACCTCACTGTTAGACATAAAGCAAGATGATTCCTTGCTTCTGACCTCACTGTTAGACGTAAAGCAAGATGATTCCTTTCTTCTGACCTCACTGTTAGATGTAAAGAAAGATGATGTGTGTGTGTTCCTTGCTTCTGACCTCGCTGTTAGACGTAAAGAAAGATAATTCCTTGCTTCTAACCTTGTTGTTAGACATAAAGCAAGATGATGTGTGTGTTCCTTTCTTCTGACCTCGTTGTTAGACGTAAAGCAAGATGATTCCTTGCTTCTGACCTCGTTGTTATACGTAAAGCAAGATGATGATGTGTTCCTTGCGTCTAACCTAGTTGTTAGATGTAAAGCAAGATGTGACTTGCACTGAGCTACCATCTTAACAGCTGTGACATAGAGCCAGTCTAGTACTGTGATGGGCCAGCCTAGTGCTATGATGAGGTATCATTTTTTTACTGATACATATTGATGCATATGATGATGGCATTCTTTCGATAATGACGATGCTGCCAATGAAGAAAACTTTCGATGATTTATAGATACGCCAGCCAAGATGATATTGATGATGTTGACCTCCTACCTAATGTCGTCCTCTCTCTCTCGCATGATGCTGCTGAAGAATACCCTTCTTGTTAAGGGGGAGTGTTGAAATAATGTAACTACAAAGAGAATTCTTATTATTATTGATATTTTATTTCTAGGATCAATCCCCATTGTGGATTGATCATGTCGGATATTGTAATAGGACCAAATCCCCTTTTGCGGATTGGTCAACAGACAATTATAATAGGCAGAGTAAGAAGTCAGCCCCAATAGTTAATAAGAAGACCCAGAAATATAATAAAGGTGGGTTTACCCACCCAGATTGAGAAGTCGGCCCTACCAGTGGAGAGACACTTCACACGTGCCAGAACTTGTATAAATAAAGGAGGCTACCGCCTCATTTGATCAAAACTCACTTGCTCAATTTGAGAGACAAGTTCTGATCTATTACCGGCAAAGGAGAGAGAGAGAGTGGCACATATCTTGGAGAGGACTTTATGTTTTAGCATAGAGATCTCTTGGCATTGTATTGGCTATTTATATTAAGGAAATTTTGCTGGGTTTTCTTCCCCTAGAGGGTTTCCCAGGATAAATGTTGTGTCTCTTGTGAATGTGTATTTCTCAGTGATCTTGTTCTTATGTTGCTATTATCTATTGAAATGCAAAGAAATATAATAATGACATAAACATTAACATGTTAAGTGAGGGAATTGATACAGATGAATTTGTTTGTATGGATTGGTAATCATAATGCAGTTGTCATTTTGCGGTGGTCCTCAATCATTCCATTTCAATATCAACTTTCTTTTTCACTTTGAAGTTATATTTTGTGAGAGGACTTAGTAAATACAAGGAGTCTATTCTTCTTACACGTGAAAGTGTTGTGTATACAAGTCCATGTATGCAAATTCTAGCAGGATAAAATGCAACATTATCAAGTGTTAGTCCTTGTGATCTGTGGAATGTACGTGCAAATGCAAGTTTAATCGGAAACTGTTTTCGAATCTTCAATCGACCTGTCTTTATGGATGTCGATACTGGCTTCGATATTCGCAAAATAGGTGTCCAATCACTTCCATTGTTTGAATTATATAGATAAGACAACTTGCTTTCTTATTGCTTTCCTATATGCGGTTCATGGAAATTAATCCAAAGGACATCCACTTTTTCTATCTTGGTATAGCCTTTCAGTATTCCATCTGCACCATTCACCAAGCCATCCTGTGAATCATAGTTGCAGGCATATATTTCAACCAATATTTCTAATTTGAGGACAAGCTGCAAAGGTAAAGTGACTGAATGTTCATGACATGGCACATTTCCATGGTTGTCTTCTTCCAGGTCAATGGAATTGATGATGATATCATCTCTAGGCATGAGCAACAGCATGTGGTTGATATGCTTTGCAACATCCTTATTTCTATAGAATAGGTAAGGGAACGTTAGGTTTGTTGGTGCAGGCCATAAGCACCTCAAATTGATATAGGTCAAGTCATCATGTGTTTGGTTGTTTGTGCGCATTCTATTCAGAATTGCAATGAATGTTTCATCTGTTTGGTGCATTTTAGTATGCAACTCAAAGTATTTAATATTGTCTCTCCAGAATTCATGGGTGATTGTTTCCATGTTAACGGTAGGTTGTTCAAATATCAAATAATCTTGGATGGGCTGTGCCTAGTAAAGATCCCCACAAAATATCATGTCTGTGTTTCCAAAGTATTTCATCAGCACATGTTTTATGCTTCTTAGTCGGTTGTCAATGGAATACAAGAACCGACTCCCAATCAAATATGCTTCATCTATAAAGACAAGTTGGAGTTCCTCATAAAGCTTAGACAATGTATCCAACATTTTCTTGCTAAGTGGAAGAAACTGTGGCTTGTTAAAAGTCATTAAAAATGCAGAGTGGACTGTTGTTCCACCAGCATTGTATGCATCTTTTCCTGTGTATGCAACTATTAGGCCCTTTGGTTTCATAGGATCAGAGGAATCGTTTGAATCATAGATTCGTATAAGCATTTGGAACAATGCTTTCCATGTGAATGTTTTGCTTGTTCCTGCTCCACCTGTAAGGAACACGTGCACAAGACTGTTCATGTTCAAGCGTTTTTTAAGAGCAATGTCCATTACAATTGTTTGTTGTTCAGGATTCAATAGACGTCTTATTCTATGGTATTCATTATTTTCAATTAAGAAATGATGTTTTGTATCTTGAAAACCAAGATTGATACATTTTTCACTTCCAGCCGTTGGAGGACCAGGCAAATCACCTTGTAAGTCATAGGACTCGGAAGGAGTTCTAGTTGTTTTTGGGTTTTTGAATGTGTCATCATGATCGCCAGGGTTTTCTAGTTCATTAAGTGCAACTTCTAGATCACCCCATGTTGGATTAACATTGTAGGTAAATCTAGCTTCATTGATGTGCACTATAGTCTCAGACGCAACATACGCAGTCTCCCATGTAGAGAACTTATGTATTAATGTCTCTTCGTTTTCATCGAATGGAACATACAACAATAGTTTTTCTCTACAATAGTTTTCATAGTGACAATGTTTATTGTACTTGACAAACTATATGACAGAGGGTTTTTTTCTTTTTGATATGGGTGCACCACTTTTTTTGTAATGCGATACAAATTCTGCTAAGCAGATATGCCTAATAGGAGATGGACGTTGGACGTAATAATCAATAATAGAGAAACATACAACGTCCTCTGAATTGTCAGTCTCTTGTTGCAGAAAAAATGGTGGTTTAAGCACAAATGTGTGTTTTTCAAGTGGGGATGTGTTTATGAAGACACATTTTCTTGAACTACAAGTGAGGGGCAAGGAAAGTACAATGTGAACTTCTTGCTGAGAAGACATTTGTTGAAGATTAAGAAATGTATTGCCAAGTGTGTGTATCATTTGTATGGCATCAATATGACTTGTTTCATGTTCTTTGCATATTCTTCTGAATGCACTTGTCATAGATTTGTCAATCTTCGTCATATACGAGGTACAATATGACGTTGTAGCATATGCATTCAACATGTACTACGCATATGTATTTTCTTTCCACATAACTGGCATGTCCTTGGAGAAACTATTGTTCCAAATATGGGAGAGTTTTTGTTTAAGGAAAAGTGTTGGTTTCCTAAGCGTACATTGTATGGCTTGGATGTACTCATCTTCTGATAGATTTACCTATGTCAAGAAGGCATCAAAGCTCATCATTTCATCAAAACCTCCTTGTTCTATAAATGCGAACAAAGATTTATATTTCTCAACAAGAAGATTGTCCTCTAGACTAACTGGCTCTATGATTCTTGTAGCTCTCATTGGCGGCACGAGAAAGTTGCATCTGCAATGCGAGTTTTTTTGTTTTCTACAACTTCTTGTATGGTAATGTCTATGGACTTTCGCAAGTTTTGGATCCAAATGATCTATGTTGCATGTTATGTATTTATCCACAAATTGTTCGATCTCTGAATTGTTATCAGCTCCATAGACTGGTGCACCCTCTATCCACAACAGTGTGTGGTCATGTTCATTTCCCCTATTCTGGAATTCAGTCATAGAAAAGTAGATCGATATTTTTTCGAAAAACGTTTCATTGTGGCATATCAATTGTCTCAAAGCATTTATTCTATGTCTATAGTAGCGAGTACATGTCACCGAGTCTTTTGTTATGAGGTATTCAATGTCGTTATTTTCCAGTGTATCGATTTCTTTTTTACGTTTCCTGTTCCTATGAAGATCAGATACGGCAACCACCAATGGATCCCAACAATGCTCTGCACTTGTAAATGTGACAAAAAATGTTGGCGGGCCCAATTGCCGGATCATTGCAATTTTATTTTTTTTGCAAATAGTCAGGAGAGGTGCGAATTTTTTTGAAATCTATGTATCCAATATCAGATTTCAGAATTTTTTCTAGGTTTACATTGTACTTCACATCCTTGGCGAACACCTTTCTTCCTTGTAACTGGCCTTTTCTTATTCAGACCCACATGTAGAACAAAACTTTCTCTATTATTATGCACATTGTTTTGAAAAACAAATTTGTTATGTGACAAGAGAAGTAACCGCTTGAATGTAGCAGCTCCCATCAGACTATTTTATGATAACTGAATTGTTCTATAATATCAGTGCCCTATGGATCTCCATAGAAGAGTGTTGGAAAGTTCATTTCCTTAGCGAATTTGTCCTTGAATATTCCAAGTGGACGCTGCCCCTCGGCAGGTGCAATTTCGACAATTTTGTCTTGCAAGTTACGAATGCACTATGAATCAGTGAATCCATGCACCAATGTTTCAACAGGTGTTTCATTCTCCGATTCATCACTTGCATCAAAATCACTAGGATCATCAAAATCACTAGGATTTTCAAGAGTGTCTGCAGAGTTGCCATGTTCTTCTACAAGAACATTGTTCCAGTTGGCATTTATACAAATGTTCTCTGCTTTGTACAGGGCCCTAGAACATAATTCCTCTAATGCTTTCATAAAAGCATGCACACGCACTTTGCCTGTCTGATAGGCATTTTTGTATCGCAGACATCTTTTCAGAGCCACAACGATTGTAATTGTATTGTTAATGAATTGTGGTAACGCTTTTTGCACAACATCTAGCTAAACAAGCACATTAATGATTGATCCTATCAAGCCCATCTGGGGTCGTTTATAGCCCCAAGGTCTGATTTGAGCAAATGCAATTCGCAGAGACACAAGTCTCTCCTCAAGTTTTGTATGTGCACTTACATCTACTAATGTTGTATTACATCTTATTCAGCTAGAGGCTGCAAACTGTGGCAGTTTTGCATTTTCAAGCGATCGTTTGCATGGAAGACAAACTTTCTCACTGGAAAATGGTTTATTGTGCGCTGTCAAGAGAAGGTATTCTTCTTGCAAATCAGGCGTGAAAGACTTACTATTTTTTGAAAAACTCAATTGCTCACAAATTGCACATGCAATGGAAGGAGTGTCTTCATTTGTTTCATGTAGTTTTGTCTTGCATTTTTCTTTCGCAGGGAAGTATTGACAGAAACTGTTTCCTGGTTTTCATTGCTACTACTGCATGGTGTTCCTTTTTCATTGCTACTACTGCATGGTGTTTCTTGTAGATCACGAACTGGCATAGTTGCATCACCATTCTCGGATATGCGATCGCACCTATTTATATTCTGTTCTGCACGAACAAATTTCTTTACATTGTGATATGTGAGTTTCTCTCTAAAAGGAAGTGTAGCAATGCATTTTCTTCTCTCGCGCATGACCTTTTTCAGGTTGTGGTAACTTACTCTACGTTTCTTGCCTAAGCGTGGGATGAGATGGTGGCAACTGGGATGAATTTCACTCTCACCCAGCTTCTGAGAAACTACTTTATGTTTTTTCTTCAAGGCCTCTATGACCTTATCGAAAGTCGGACGAATTTGATGAATAATTTTTTTCAAATTGTGATAACTTACTCTACGTTTTTTGTCTAAGTGGTCTATGGCCTCATCACAACTATCATGAATTTTACACATGTTTTTTTTGTTCAATCCCTGTCTACCCATATCGCAACCGGGAAGAGTTTCATTTTCACTAAAAAACATTCCATGCATATGCAAATTCGATGTCGTTTGGGTGGCATGGATAGTCAACCCTGAACTACCGATATGTGCAAGCAAAGGTTGATAATGGATATGTGTTGTATCTGTTTTCAACGAGAGGATGTCAATTGTTTGATCATAATTTGAATCAATAAACCAGGAATGGACACTGGCATCTGGCAAGGGCGACCACACCTGGGTATTCACCCTGAATATCATAGACAGCCATTGCAAATAGAATCTGCAACCCTCCATATTCCCTTTTTCATATGGAAGCGCCATGTTCACAAGGTATTCCTGCCAACTTCCAACTGTCGGCATATTTTCTATGAGATATGGGCAAAGGTGTTGATGCAAACACCTAAAAGCATGTTGGCTGCCGCCTATAATTGCATTGCAAAAGGACTGTAGAGTGTAAAGTCGCAATGACTAAACATCGAACTCCACTGCCACCAGACAACAAATTGCATTGAACATACTATCCCCACAGCTAGACACAACATGTGTTGGTAGTTGTAAACCATGGAAATCTATGCCATGCAAAATCTGTTTCCATTGCGATTGAAGGTCTTTGCCAATAACGAACAAGTAGATACAAGGACCTTCTATATTGCATATGGACATTTTATTGTCAATGACCAAATGCCAACTGATATATTCAGCTAGTTAGACAACCACCATATACAAAATGTATCTCCCCAAAGTCTCGTCTCATGCGCAGGTAGAACTAGAGATGTAGACAACCGCATCTTTGAAAAATACGTACTCACATCATGTATTCCATGCAACTGCCGAAGAAAATCAGATTCCAGTTCGTATTCATAGGATTGCAAAGCCTCAACATCGCCATTTTTAAAACAGGTCAAGAAATAATCTATTAATCCATTGCGCAGCTTGGTCAATGAATAGCGGAAATGCAACAGAACCTGGAATGTATCGAAAAGGAAATCCCTAATAGTATACGAGAATGCATCCAATCTAAAAAGCCCATTTCTATGCAAAACCATGTCAATGTTGTCATGTATAATGGATTGTGTATCTATTTCATACGAATCAACATCTATTACTTCTTCCATCTCTTCAACTATCATTTTGAAGTTGTTTGCTACATACTTTCAGTTTCTATGAAAACAGAGAAAAACAAAGGAAAAAAATAAAAGGTAGCAAAATAAAAAAGGAAAGAAAAATAGGGTACTAATCCCCATATGTATCTTTCAATCTTCTTCTTTTCAACTTGAATCCCCCCTAGTCCCCATAGCAGATGAGAAGAAAACACAAAAATAAATAAAACAATAATTTTACTCAGCAGAAACAGAACAGGTAGACGCAGTTTTCCGACCCACAGAATAAAAGCATACCCTGCGTCTACAGAGCACCCGATTGTTCCCTCTTCTGATGGATCCCAACTACTTTTCGTAAATCCCTCTGCATTGCAAGATGCATGGTTTCCAGGAACAAAAACTAAGAGCATAGACAAAGATGGTCTGCAACAGAATTTGAAGGCAGGGACTCCCACCATTGAAAAAACAGCAACAACAGGGAAACTTACCCGTCAACAAAGGATAAGAAGAGCTCATCCCCAAAAACTTCAAACTGCAACAACAGGTCCAACAGGTTGCAAAGTTGAAGAACAACAAACCAGTGAACAACCACGAAGAGCTCGAACTGCAAGTGCAGGACCTCAACTTTGCAAAGTTGAATCAAACAAGAACCAAAATCATGGAACGAACCAACAAACAAGGATCGAGCACTCGAGCAACGATGCCGACGATGAACGAAACTGGATTGCAACGCATCTGTACAATAATCATTTAACACTGCTAGAGTTGTTAGGTGAACCGCTAAGACTGTCAGGACCGTCGAAGGGTGTAGGCATGTGCAAGCATTTAAGAAAATATGCAGTGTGGCAAGCCTGTTCTCTTGAATCACGCAACAATAAAGCAAAACTCACACATAGTAATATGGTAGAAAATGTTTTCTACCCAGTAGAAAATGCTAAGGGAAACATTCGAACTAATGTTAGTATTAATCCACCTTAAACCAATGCATAATAAAATATATGATTCAAAAAGACCATATACTACCAAATACTTTGGATATGCAGAGATATTTAACATTGGGAATAGCGAAGGCGGCAATAAGACCTCCAATCCGTTGTCCAATCACATCTTGACAAACATGATACTTTTTATTATATAAAAATTGATGTTTCCACTTCGCTTGTTCCAACAAGAGACAATATGAAAATATTTTTGGTCAATGCACAATCTAATACCAGGTCAACGATTTATTGATCACTATAAATACACTGCTCCATTAAAAATTTACAAGCAAGAAGCTCTCCAATAACCTCTCACGTGCAAAGTTGGTAAAAACCCCAAGGTGCGATTTAACCCTCCCTTTTAAACTACACTATTTTCATTAAACCCATATGCTAAAAAAAAATCAATAAAAAATACAAATTAACCAAAAATTTAATTCCAAATAAAAAATAAAATACTACATAAACTGCTCCATTAAAAATTTACAAGAAGATGATCTCCAATAACCTCTCACGTGCAAAGTTGGTAAAAATCCCCAAGGTGCGATTTAACCCTCCGTTTAATGTGCACAAGCACTGGGATCACCACTCACGTTCAAAGTTCGTGAAAGCCCCCTAATGGGTGCGATTTAATGTGCGCAAGATGTGGCTCCCATCAAAGAAGCGCGCTGGTAAAGCCCAATTCCGAGGAGCCTTTGCGCAGATTGGGCAAGATCTTCACAAATCACTTGCTATGGACTGCTCCTTCCCAAACACACACATATATATAT
>ML834383.1:118670-133433 GCA_009831015.1 Picea engelmannii
ACATTTGCTCCTGTTGCTAGATATACTTCTATTAGAGCCATTATGTCTCTTGCTTCTTCCATGGGATGGAGTTTACATCAGATGGATGTAAAGACATATTTTCTCAATGGAGCAATCGAAGAAGTATACATTGAACAACCTCAAGGATTTTTAGTACACTCTAGAGACACACATGTTTGCAGATTAAGGAAATCCATGTATGGACTCAAGCAAGCTCAAAGAGCTTGGTATGCCAAAATAGACAACTACTTAATAAGAATTGGTTTCTCCAAGAGTCATGCATATCCAAATCTCTACTACAAAGTCGTGAACAATGCACCTGTGATTATACTGCTATATGTCGACAATTTATTCTTGACAATTGAAGATTTTCTCATCACCCAGTGTAAGAAGGAACTAGTTTTTGAGTTCGATATGAAATATCTTGGTCTCATGCATTATTACTTGGGACTAGAAATATGACATAAGCGTGGTGAGGTATTACTTGGACAAGGAAAGTATGCATCGAAGATTATTCAGAAGTTTGGAATGATGGATTACAAATCCATGGACACTCCTAAGACCACAGATATAAGAAAAGTAAGAGACTTAGAATCTGATCCAGTAGACCCGTCCCTGTATCGACAATTGATTGGGTCATTGATGTATTTAGTGAATACTCGACCATATATTTTCTTTGTTGTAAACACCCTAAGCCAGTTCTAGGTGGAACCCAGACATGCACATTGGATAGCTCCAAATCATGTTCTAAGATATATTCGTGGGATGTTAAACTATGGTTTAAGATATACCTCATTGGAAGTGATATACAACTTCATGGATTCACATATTCAGATTGGGCAGGGAGTGCAGAAGACAAAAGGATTACTTCAGGGATGTGTTTTAATTTTGGATATTCTATTATATCTTGGGGCAGCAGGAAGCAAAAGGATTTCACACTTAGCACAACAGAAGAAGAATATATTGCAGCATGTGAGGCATATATAGAAGCAGTATAGCTAAGGAAGTTGATTTATGGATTATTTGATCAGGTACCAAATTTGACCATAATATACTGTGACAATCAAAGTTGTATAAGGCTATCCGAACACCCAATGTTTCATGAAAGGTCAAAACACATTGAGATCAAATAATACTTTATTAGAGATAAAGTCTAGGAAGGAGAAGTGAAGCTCCATTATATCTCCACAAATCAGAAGATAACAAATATTTTGAGAAATCCTTTGTCCAGGATAAAGTTTTCATACTTACAAGACAAGTTGAGGATCGTGGAGATAACTCCCTTAGCTGAAAGGGAAGAGATGGCTCTCCAGGTTGGGAGGGAGCACTGATATATCATTGATTTATGGGTAGTCATTTTATAGTTTGGAAAATGGTCCAGGATGGGCAGTTCCTTTCCAGTTCGGAAATTGGTTTGAGATTTTCTGACAGAGAGGCATTTTCCACTTCAGAAAATGGTCTAGATTGGACTGTCATTTTTGTAATGAAAATGGTCCGATAGATTGTTGATGTAACATAAATAGTGAGTCCCCTTATGGCTAGTGTGGTGGAATGGTCTAGGAAAGTCATTCTTCTTGGCAGTCACTCTTAGTAGTGGTCAAGTAGAATGGTTTGCCTCGTCAAGCAGTCATTCTTTTGAATTTCACAGTTGTGAGCAGTTTCAAAGAATGGTTCGTTTTGGAGGTTGGTGCAGGACAATTATTTCCTTAGGAAATGGTCCAGGAAATCATTCCGTAGGGAAGACTCATTATCTCCAGGTTGCACTATGTTTAGTGCCAGAGGAATGGCTCAGTTAGGTGAATGGTCCAGGTTCAAAAATCAGGGACAACCATTCCCTAAGGCAGACTCATTCTATCCAGGTTGCACTATGTTTACTGCTAGAGGAATGGCCCAGTTAGGTGAATGGTCCAGGCTCAGAAATCAGGGACAATTATTCTTCCATGCTTGGGAATAATAGTCCAGATAGCCCATGGTTGTTTCTTTTACTGTATGAGGGAAAATGCTCTTCCAGATATCACAGATGTAAGTAGAAGAATGGCCCAAATGACTCAACTTTTATCATGATATTGTTTATGCAGGTTGATATCAGATGATATGACTATTGTAGAGACTGTATGTCTCTGAACATTAGTTGTATACTAATGTGGTGGATGTGTTCCATTGATTGTGACTATGTGTCACTGGTTATTAGCCGTGTTCTACTTGATATGGTTGTGTACCACTAGATAGTAGTTATGTACTATTATGGATGGACACAGTTGTGTTTTGTCACATGACATTGTACTGATTGTCATGGATATTTTCCAGTTGGATAATGTTGACAGTGCTCGTGATTTGATCACGAGATAGCCTGTGTGGCTATGATGATGCTACTGGTTGAATGGTCTATTTGTTCTCAAGACCATTTCCTTTTATACCTCCCTATCTAGGAGGGAGTGTTGATATTATGGTAGCTGCAGGAGGTATTAACCTCCACTTGTGACCTTTGATGAGATTAGAATATTCCAGGAAGCAAGAAGAACCCTAAAAGACTTGGACATAACCTTAGAAGTAAAGTCGGCTAAAGAGAATATTTTATATTGAGTTTTTAGCCTCCAGAAAGAGAAGTCGGCCCAGAGATCCTGAAGAAAGAAGTATAAATATAAGGCACTAGAGATCATTTGGAACACACAATTTGCAACTGTAGAAATCCAGTAGTGCGCAAGTTCGGGGAGCAACTGCAACTGCAGTTACTGCAACCTGTAATTTCAGTCTTTCTGGGTTGGACTTTCTTATCAGTCTTGGTTATCTTTTCTTGGTGCATTAGCCTTAGTTAGCTATTGAATTTATACCATAATTCTTCTCTCTTTCAGGGTCAAGGTGCTCAGGGTGGAATTCGTGCCTATGGTTGGGTGACAATATTGCTTTATTGTCTATGGTTAAACGAGCACACCCACTTTTCTAACATAAAGTAGATTGAGTTATCGATACTTTGATTATTTATATTTGTTTGAGCACTAAACATAGCTCACACAATGTTGATTTCTTTAATGCCTTTGCATACGATGTACAGAGTTAAGTGTCATTAAGAATTAGACTAAATGTTGGATCAAACTACGAGGATCATTAAGCGTGGTCATTAGTATAATTAGCTGCAACATAGACTCGCTGGATTAAAATACGAGGATCATTAATTCCATTAATAGTAAACATTGAATGATGTGAAGCTTGCCATAAGGCCTCAAAGATATTAGCCAACCAGATTTTAGAAAAACAAGTTCTTTTATACAAATTTTTAGTGCTACCCCTTTGTTAGAAAATCCTAAAAGCCCCTTGGTTATGGTTGAAAATTTCATTGCTCATACTACCCCTGTGTCGGAATCTCCTCTCAAACCAATTCTTGTTCGATTGGACTCATTTGGTAACATAATAGAAGAAGAAGTTCAATGTTTGTCGTTAAGGCCATATACCGAAACACAGATGGAAGACACACAACGTGATTATGATGAGTGCATAAATCCTATCCAGTATGTTGACATGGAAAATTCACAATAGACACATGTTCGTTCCATATGGAGGATTCCATCAGGATGTGATATTATGAACATTTTGACTTTAGTCGACCACCTCTTAATCCTCATGACCCTCTTGCCTCTGTTGATGCTGAGGCTAGACCATCTAGTCAAACTATTAATCGTCCCATCAAACAAGCATTCGATCTTTCTACTACATCAACACAAATCCAACTTAATGTTTGAGTTGTAAAACCTAATCATGCACAAGGTACTTCAACCATTACTTCCACCACTACACCTCTTCACACTACAACTCCTTATATTCCACATAATCCTGTTGGAACACCTTTACATCAGAGAATGCAGACCCTTTCCATACACACAATCAACTATGGGACAAATCTTAACTAGGGGGCAACCATCAACTAGTGGGCTTGTCCCTCCTAGAGGACAACCACCCTTGCACATACATGCCAAGGGACAACCCCCTTTTATTGGGCAAACCACAGTTGTAACACAACCTATGGCAGAGGGGCAACCTTCTTTTGCTGGAAAACCTTCATAACCCTGGGGAGTACCTCAAGGAGGTACATTAAACTAACCTTACCAAGGGGGGAATTCATACCATCACCCACAAGGAGGAGTACCAAATCCCGTTCCTTCTGAATTATATTTTTGACAACCTTATCCAGGTGTCCCAAATCCCACCTGGGGTCTTCAAGGACAACAAACTTATCCTCCCCAAGGTTCAAATGTTTACCCTACATAGGGACAAAATTTTTACCATCCTCAAGGGAAAACTATTTATCCCTCACGACCTAATCAATCGACTTATACTCCTCAAAATCAACCAGGTTTCCCTCCGCTCATGAATGTTCCTCAACAACAATCGAATACTGCCTATACGGGTCAACAATAACCATATATGGGAGGACCTATTGGATACACTTACCGACCTCAACCAATTTATGCCCCCACTGGTGTCCCTATGCCGCATCAGTATCACCCTCAGGTTAACTTACAATTACCTTTTCTTGCCACGTTGGATCTACCAGATTTGTCTCGGTTGACAAATGATCCCATATTACATTTTCCTTTTTGGTCTGTAATTCCTGTTAAATTACCTTATGACATCCCCAAATTTGACGATAAACCTGGGGAAGACCTGAAAAACCATGTTATGACATTCCATCTATGGTGTTTATTAAAATCATTGATGGATGATTCTATATGTTTGTGTCTTTTCCAACCCACACTCATGGGCTCCACAACCAAATGGTACATTGAACTTCAACATGGTTCCTTTCAATATTTTAACTCCCTAGCTATGGATTTTTTCACACATTTCCAATTACCCATCCATTATGAGACGAGTACCGAACTCTTAACTTCCCTTCATCAAACTAACTCTGTACATATCTCTGATCACATTCATGAGTGGAGACGATGACAAAGGTTGATTAAAGCGACCATTCCTGACCTGTTATTGGATGAATGGTTTACTAAATCTCTTTTACCCCCAATTTCTTGTGACGTCTCCATGGGTTGTGTGGCCACTGAAGAAGAATCCATTTCCCAAGATCAATATTTAGATTTGGTTTACTCCCAATATGATACTTTGTATGATTTAATACCAAATTCTCCCCATACTTCTACCGATCCATCCAAACCTTATTCCACGACACATGTGGATGGATTCATCGGTACCGTCAAAACCCAATCTTCATCACAGTTGATCGGAACGGCTAATCTCTTTGTTTATGCACTTGTCACCGGTTCAACTCCACTCTCCTCCACCTCCCCCGATGACTCAAATCTCTGAGGTGAATGCAGTTCAATCTTCCTCTTCAAAACAATCTGAGGGCAAGAAGAAAACAAAAAATAAACCCAAAAAGAGTAATAATAATAATGAGAAGAAAACGAAAAGTAAACCCTTTGTCGACCAAATCATTGATAATTGTGTCAGAGTGTTATCTTTTCTTTCATGGATGGATTTTGAGGGTATAACCAGATTGACATTCTACCAGTTGATCAACATAAGACAACCTTCATCTACCCATGGGGGACATTTCCTTATCGGAAACTTCCTTTTGGTCTAAAAAACGTCGGTGCTACTTTCCAGCGAGCCATGTCGTATGCTTTCCATGATATCAAACATATTGGAGAACCTTACCTCGATGATTTACCTTCCCATTCATCTAATCGACAAGACCATATTGGCCATTTATGGGCCATTTTTATGACATCCCTAAATTTGACTATAAACCTGGGGAAGACCTGAACAACCATGTTATGACATTCCATCTATGGTGTTCATTAAAATCACTGATGGATGATTCTATATGTTTGCGTCTTTTCCAATGCACACTCACGAGCTCGACAACCAAATGGTACATTGAACTTCAACGTGGTTCCTTTCAAGATTTTAACTCCCTAGCTATGGATTTTCTCACACATTTCCAATTACCCATCCATTATGAGACAAGTACTGAACTCTTAACTTCTCTTCATCCAACGAACTCCGTACATATCTTTGATCACATTCATGAGTGGAGACGATGACGAAGGTTGATTAAAGCGACCATTCCTGACCAGTTATTGGATGAATGGTTTAATAAATCTCTTTTACCTCCAATTTCTTGTGACGTCGCCATGGGTGGTGTGGTCACTGAAGAAGAATCCATTGCCCGATCTCAGTATTTAGATTTGGTTTACTCCCAATATGATACTGTGTATGAGTTAATACCAAATTCTCCCCATACTTCTACCGATCCATCCAAACGTTCTTCCATGACACATGTGGATGGAGTCATCGATACCGTCAAAACCCAATCTTCATCACTGTCAACCATAACAACTAATCGCTTTGTTTCTGCACCAGTCACCAGTTCAACTCCACTCTCCTCCACCTCCCCCCCCTGACTCAAATCTATGTGGTGAATGCAGTTTAATCTTCCTCTTCAAAAAAATCCAGGGGCAAGAAGAAAATGAAAAATAAACCCAAAAAGAGTAATAATAATAATGAAAATCAAAAAACACAAACTCCCCCCTGTTGTTGACAAGAAACCACAGCAAAAACTGAAATTCTCGTGTCTCATTTCTGGTGATGATCATTACACTCGATACTGTCCTCATCACGATGAAGTTGCAAACTTTTTAAAGGGAATTCCCAACCCGTTGTGTTAACACAACCTTTCCCTCAACAACAATCTATGGTTGTTCAATCCCTTTCCCCTTCATCAGGGGGAAATCCAAGCCATCCTCCTAGTGAGGAAGCCTCGTCGAGTGCTCATATTTATATGTTCAATAGGATTGATTTAACCACTCGCACCATCACGTATGACACGTCGTCTAAACCTGATAAAGAAAAAGTCACTAACGATACCCCACTAGATCTATCTCCTACCGTCATTAGTCCTCCATCTGGGTCACTTCAGATTGAGAAAACCACTTTCGTCTCTATTTTACGCCCTCCCAAGAGCACTATTCGCAAATCAACTTTTAACCCTAGTTCACGTGCTGACCAAAACTACAACATTGTTGAAGATTTGTCTCAAGCGTCGTGTGCTATGTCTGCTCTTGAATTTCTATACCATTGCCCAAGTCAACGTATAATTCTCTTGGATTCCATCGATGCCATTGATCCCGAGTCGTCAAGTAATATCACATTTAACCTTAACAACTTCAAGTCACGACTTTCTCACTTGCTTGCTTTTCAAATTGATGTAGTTGTTCATAACCAACACATTCACCGCACCATACTAGATGAGGGAGCTTCCACTTGTGTCATGCCACTAGCTTGTTGGAAAGGATTAAAATCTCATGTTCTTAACCAATCCCCTACAATGTTACAAGCTTTCAATGGGCGAGGTTTTCATCCTCATAGACTCTTACAGTCCTTAGTCGTTCAGTTGGGAGGTAAGATCGTCTCTGTAAATGTAGAGGTATTCGATGCTCCCCTTTATTACAACATGTTATTAGGAATAAGTTAGTTTTATGCCATGACTGTCATCGCTTCATCGGTGTTTCGATGTGTACAATTCCCCCATCAAGGTAAAATTGTCACTATTGACCAGTTAGATTATTGCACCCCTTCCTCTCTCAGTCCCGCTACCAACAATATTCCTTTCTTGAGAGACAGTAAGATCACTGATGAGAGTGTTGGTGTAGGTATTTTAAAAGGTTCTTCCCTTATTGGTACTTTCCCTACACCACTTCCTCCCACCACACAACACATTGCTACGATCAATATGATTTCACCTATCACATACCAATCTTTCGAATCATCTGATCCTTGGGTTGTACTTATTCCTTTGGAATTCAATGCACTAGGTGACGCTATGCCACTTAGTCCAGCTAAGGCTTCATATGATTCTATCCAATCTGCTTCTCCTTCTTTGGACAAAAAACATCTATTGGCATCCAACACTTATTTGTTGCCATCTTGGTTGGATTCCTTATCCTCTACTTTCGACTACATCCTACTGATTTTTCCATCAGACGAATCCATTATGGAAATGCTTAGTATCGACGAGGTACCTTGGGATGAAAACCATCATCGATCATCTTTTCTTCCTAGTCTAGATGAAATTCAGGAAGATATACACTCTATCTTCCCCACAAATCTTGTCGAATCTCCCCAATCTCCTATAATTACCTAGGATACTACTTCCGAGGGTAATTTAGGAAACATATCTTCTATCGTCGCTATCGATATTTTGATCAAAGAAGGTATCATAGAAAATGTTCATCTTGGTGCTAATTGTTCGCCCGAGGAAGTGGAAGCTTACATCGCTTTATTTAAATAATTATGTGATGTCTTCGATTTGAGCTATGAAGAAATGCCAGGGATCGATCCATCGATCATTGTGCATGAGATAAAAACTTACCCAGGAATTAAACTTGTACGGAAAAAACTTCGCTTGGTTCATCCTAAGAAAACCGCGACCATAAAGATAGAGATTGAAAAACTATTGAAATCTGGCGTTATCTATCCCGTCCCCTTGACAGAATGGGTTTCTAACATCGTTCTGGTTACTAAAAAGCAAGGAAACATTCATGTCTATGTCGATTATAGGGATCTCAACAAGGCTTGTCCGAAATACAATTATCCTACACCCTTTATCGACTGAATCATTGATAATTGTGTTGGCAGCGTTATCTTTTCTTTCATGGATGGATTTTCAGGGTATAACCAGATTGACATTCTACCAGTTGATCAACATAAGATAACCTTCATCTACCCATGGGGGACATTTCCTTATCAGAAACTTCCTTTTGGTCTCAAAAACATTACTACTACTTTCGAGTGAGCCACGTCGTATGCTTTCCATGATATCAAAGATATTGGAGAACCTTACCTCGACAATTTACCCGCCCATTCATCTAATCGACAAGACCATATTGTCCATTTACAGGCCATTTTTCTTCGATGTCGTAACTACCGTATCAGTTTGAACCCCCACAAATGAATCTTCGTTGTTGAATCAGGTCGATTCCTTAGTTTCATTGTCTCCAAAGATGGGATTAGGGTGGATCCCTTAAAAATCAAAGATATTATTTATTTACCTTCTCCCATCAATCTGACCCAACTCCAAAGTTTGCAAGGGAAATCAAACTTTCTCCGTCATTTTATATGTAATTACACTGAGCTTACTAAAGGATTTATGTGATTGTTGCAGAAAGACACTCATTTCATCGGAGATGACACTACTAAATGATATTTTGATGCTCTCAAATGCGCATTGACCCATACACCTCTCTTTCATCCTCCAAATTATGCATGATATTATATCCTTTATTTGGCAGCCTGTAATTCCACTATTTCTATGGTGTTAGTTCAAGAGGATCCTAATGGTGACAAACATGTGATCTATTATCTGAGCAATAGTCTATCCGGTCCCGAGCTCTGATATTCACATGTTTAAAATATGGCTCTGGAAGCTGTCAATGTCATCCAGATATTTCACCATTAAATCCTGTTACGCACTACCACAATCGTTGCGGATTAGAACCCCATGTACCATATCATGAAACGTCAATTCCTTGGGGGAAAAAATTTCAAATGGATCATTATTCTTCAAGAATTCAATCTCGATTTTGACAAATCAAAAGCTAAACAATCATTGGTTTTTGCATAACTTATCTACGATCTTCCCCATGTTAATGAAGATACTAAGACCATTGATTCTCTTCCTAATGAATCTATGTTCCTCATTAGCACGTCAGACCCTTGGTATGGAGATATTATTCTCTATTTTCAGACCCAACATTTTTAGCCCGATATCTCCCGTGAAGAACATCGTCATATTCGCCACCATTCTAAACGCTACCTTATCATTGGTGACACTTTTTATCACTATGGTATTGATACCATCCTATGACGTTGCTTAACCCACGATGAGGCTGAGCATGTTTTAAACGACTGTTACCTTGGAGCTTGTGGCAATCACCATTCTGGGATGGCTACAGCTCATAAAATCTTATGTGCTGGTTAGTTTTGGCCCTCGATCTTCAAATATTGTATTGAGGCTATCAAAATGTGCCCACCTTGTCAAGTTTTTCACAAAAATGCATGAACCCACCCTTCTCCGCTACATCCCATTATTTTCATCAGCCCTTTCGCCAAATGGGGCATTGATTTTATGCAATGTAATCCTACCTTAGCTGGGGGGGCATAGTTATATCATCATTTCCATTGATTATTTCACTAAATGGGATGAGACTATGCCTACATTTCTTAATGATGGTCGTATTGCAACTCTCTTCATTTTTAACCACATCATCACTCGCTTTGGTGTTCCAAAAGACATTGTCACTGATCACGGTTCACATTTTCAAAACCATATGATGAGTGAGTTACATGTCAAGTTGGGTTTTTTCCATGAAAACTCATCCCCCTACTATCCTTAAGCAAACAAACAAGTTGAAGCTATCATCAAATTCCTTAAAACCATGATTCAACGCATGGTGGGGGAAAACAAAACTTCTTGACACTTACAAATTTTCTCTGCCCTCTGGCCTTATCGCACCTCAATGAAAACTGCAACTGGATTCACTCCATTCCAATTGGTATATGGAGTTGAAGCAATGTTACCAATCGAGTGTGAGATCCTTTCATTGAAACTCACTATAGAACTCCCACCTCACACCTTTGCTGAAGATGATTGATTCTTATATTTAACTAATTTGGATGAAACATGTGGCTATGTTTCACTCGTTAACAAGACATATAAAAAATGAATAAAGAGTCAGTATGACAAATCCATTCAACATCGTAGTTTCACAGAAGGAGACCTAGTCCTTGTTTATGACCAGGCTCATGACAAGCTAGGGATAGGAAAGTTAGAACCTCTATGGCATGGACCCTATATCATAAAACATGTATTACATAGAGGTTCCTATGAGCTAGTTAACTACGATGGAATATCTCTCGGTGAACCTAGGAATGGGATTGACCTCAAGAAGTACTATGCATAAAACACTTGGCATGTTTTCTTTGTACACTATTGTACTATATTTTTTTTATTTGGTGTGTCTTTTCTCTTGCGTGTGCGAATTTTTTTTTAGCTGCTTATACTTTGTCTTGTGATTGCTTTCATGGATGACATCTCCCTTTCCCATCTTTGACGGGTTTGTGGATGGCGCTAGTTGACACATGAAGAACATTGATTATGCAACTTGGGTCATTTACCACTCTGATGAGTTGGTGAGTTTAGGAGGCATTTGCCTAGGATCAAAAATCAATAATGTAGAAGATTATCACGTCGTCATTGTACTTCTAACTGAGGCCTCCTCTCTAGGTATATCTCATATAATCATCAACCTAGACTCTGAACTCATGGTTTGTCATCTTAATTGAGTTTAACTCATTCGCAATCCTATCCTATTGCGTCTCCACCTAAGAGTTCATCATCTTGAGAGAATGTTTGAATTTACACAATACAGGAATATACCAAAAGAACTCAACACAACATTTGATTCGCTAGCAAATTATATTTTGGATTGGTATCTTGTACATAGATAAAACTTTTAAAAGAAGATGAATCACATATACATTAAAAACATCACACAAGATAATTTATAACATCATTGGCACCACAACACTCATATATATATATATATATATATACAATGTGTGATAGAAAAAGTTTGTTTACATCAAAAAGTACATAATAGGGCAAGATACAGGCTCTCATTCCCATGATATCATCACGAAAAGACTACAAAACATATGGAGTATCCTAGTCCTCCTGCACCACGTTGTGCTCCGAGAAGCACACCACTACACATGCCACTCGTCGAAGCAAGTGGTTCAAACTCTCAGGAACCCCTATTGTATGCCTCTACAGATGAAGAGGCATGTCTCGCCTCCAGAGAGGTGGGACACCCATAGTGAGACCTCAGAGGTTCCTCTCAACCTCTCGGGGTCCTCCCATTGCCACCTCATGCTCCACAACCATCTACATATATCCACGATTCCCTAGTGTCGACATATATGCCAGACCTGATGCACCTCTATCTGTATGATGAAACAAAACATATATTAAAATCACTCTTTGTACACATAAAAATAATATAAAATATAAGATCAAAAACACACGACAAGGTTTGGTTTTCGTACCTAACATATCCCAGTCGATACCCTCTGGAAGAACTAAGTCCACACTACCCCAGAAATCTACTCCGACATATGGAAATTCCTCGATAACAATTAACTGCCTTCTCCACCAAGCAAAGAAGTCAACCATGAACTTGAACTCTGAGTTGGTCCCCAATCTCGGGGACACACTTGTCCATATTTCCATATGTGGCTCAGTCGTCGGTCGTGCCATCAACACAATCTGTGGCTACATCTGGGGTATTCACTCTAAAATGAACGAAACTAGGAAAGAACCATAACCAAATTGTTTATGCCCCCAAATCCTACACTTTGTAATCTGGTCCTTCATGTTCTGAAGGAATCCTACATTCCAGTTAAATTATCTAGGCTCCAGACATTGTAGATCATAAGACATTTGAGATTTTGAAGCCAAATGTGCACTCATACTACCTGCCAGGTTGGTAATGGAAAATAAAATAGATCTTAGTGCCAAATCTCTCACATCCTTGATCATGATTCATCCCCCGACTAATTGTGACCCTCGAATACAGTGGTCAACCACATACACCTCGATAGGCTGTGGAGTTTCCCGTTGCCTAGACAAAATGATAGGAGCCCCTCTTCTCGATAGGCCGATAAAAAAGTACATGTCATCGAGCTCAATTTTGAGCAATTATGGTCCAATATAGAATGCTTATTCTTTATCATCCCATAGTCCAATCAGTTACTCAAGTAATAAAACTTCTTACTTCATCTTTTGTAGTTTGAAATACTTGAGGAGGCCACAATTCCTCAAAGCATCCCTTGCTTGAGGGTTTTCCAATGCGGAGATATCATCAATCTTGTGCTCGTGTTATTTCCATTCAATCACGGTTCTAATCCGTGTAAACTGCAAAAACATTCATTTAAAATCCTTTAGTCAATCTCTTATAGAAAACAATTGGGTATTTTTAGCCTAAAAAGAAACATTTTGTTTAGTTATGCGTCAACGCTTCCCTAAGCTTATCCACAAGGTGCTAGCGCTCCCTAGGCACATGCACCAGAGTGTCGAAAACATGATCGATTCTCCCCTCACCCCTTTGAGGGAGCACTGATCTAGTTCGACGCCTAGGGCTTCCTAAGGAGCCCATAATAGTCTAAAAACTACCTAAAATACAATTTAAACCATGAGAAATGACTAGAATGGTTAAGTGACCAACCTGGTCCAGACAGATTAAAAAATGGGCAACCACAATTCCGGTGCTCACAGCTTGAAAATCACCCTCCAAGGTTGAAAATACCAAATATAGAAGAAATTGGTGAAAATTAAATGGTAATTGAAATTTCTAACCCTGTTTCACTATTATAGGGTTGCATTTTTACTAATATAAAGTTTCTTTTGGGTTTCTAAATCTTTTTTTTGAGGAGTCACTAATACCCTGGATGCAGAATTGTCTATAGTTGCAGTTCTCGAAGCAGTATATTTTTTGATAAACCTTGTAACACTAACGAGCATGGTCTTTGTTCTTTCTCAGACTCAAGAAAACTTTAGAATGTAACCGAGCAAACTTTTATCTCTTTTTCAGATTCATTAAGTTTATGCGAAAAAGGAAACTTCTGAAGTCTCCTTTAAGCTCTTTTCAGACTCTCTAAACATGAAAATATTGTCGAGTGATCTTGCTTCCTTTTACACTCGTTTAAAAGGTTTTGAAAGGGAGTCTCCCGAGTAGCAGTTTATCTCTTTTTCAGACTTCAAAGACTAAATTTATGAAAAATAACAACCCTAGAGTCATCTTTAAGTTCTTTTCAGACTCTCTAAACATGAAAAACCATCGAGTTTTCCTTCTCTGCACTCTTTAAAATCACACATTGAAGGGACCATATGGGAACAAACCCTTACTTCTTCCAGTTCGTTAAAAAAAGGAAGAGGGACTTACCGAAGGTGAGTTATATCGAGTATGTGTTATCTTCCTCGAGCTCGTAAAAACAAAAAGAGGTAATCATCTATCTGGATGGGGGAAAATTGAAGGAAGCAAGCCAAGATATCTTTTATAATTGTCACAAGCCACTCTTGTAGTCTCCCTTGAACATGACACATTTTTTCAACCATTTTGAACACTTGATAACCCGTTGAACCTCTGCACACTGAACCAATCCCTTGCATCGTTTTCACTCCTTTAGGTCACCTGATGAATATAGAAGTATCCACTGCATTATGTTTTGGTCCATGTTGCGTTTAGGCTATCGATTCATGTTGTGCCTCGGTGTTCAAAGGAAGTATCTTCCTCGAGAATGAACCATCACAAATTTCCAGTTTCAATACCCGTGTTAGTCCATACTCATTTGATTCACCATCTTACATCTCTATGTCAGTTTCGTGTCATTGATGGGGGATACATCAAGGCCCTCCTTCAGCGAGTCTTTTCCTATTGACCTCAACACATCATCCAAGAATTTTACTTAGAAACTAGTTAGTACCTTGGAACCTGCATGCCTCAATGGCATGCCTCCTCGCCTCCAACAATAGGTTTACATCATTGACCTCTAATCGGATGATTCCACAAATGTTCAAATTCAATTGTTTTTCACATTTGTTGGATTATACTAGAGTACCTTGGGAATCATTTACATCATTGGTTATTTCCCTTGCGCTTGTTAATGATTTACCTCATTGACCGGTAATCAAGT
>ML834384.1:13131-45474 GCA_009831015.1 Picea engelmannii
GGGGGGGGGTCGGATGGAAAGGGGGTAGTCTCTGCGCAGGATAGGGAGGCGAGCCAGCGGAAACTGTTTACGGCCTCTTTTTCAGAAGCCGATAGTGTGTGATAGAGGGACGGACAGAGTTTTCTAATTTTGTGAATCGGAGATTCGTTTTGCTCTGGTGAGGGAGGGTAGGAAGCTGGGTTCGAGTCCAAGTAAGCAAGGGATGGGTCAGCTTCCGGGTATTCGGGTGGGTTACGGTGGAGCTCCTCCTCATCAGTACAGTCAAGAGAAGACTTACCAGGGCATGTTCTTCGGAGATGGCCCGTTTCCCTACATAAGTTGCAGCGGAAAGGGAGCCCCAGATAGTCTAGGGGTTGTTGATGAGTCTGACCTCGCCAAACTATATCCCGCTTTTCCGGGAGACCTACAGTGATGTCGATTGCAACCAGAACCCTTCCCATTTTTCGTGATGGGCTATTTAAAGTCTGTGCATCAAGTGATATGAACTGGCCAAGAGCGTTGCCAATAGCTCTTAAGGATGCTTCATTCCAGAGATGTAAAGGTAGGCCCGGGAGGAGGACCCATAGATGTCTCAGTTGGAAGTAATCTGAGTCAGGGTTGAAGGCCAGTCGCCATCGCTTTAGCATAATACTGCTTCCCCCGTAGGTCCAAAAAGAGGAGAGTAACAGAGAAGCATCATCAGGTGATTTTCAGATGAAGCAAAGCCATCCTTTTTTAAGGAAGAGTACCTCCGGTGAGTAACCTAGAAGAGGTAACCACGCTATCTTTATCCACTCCTCCAGTGGCTGACTTCTTAAGCTCTTGTAGGAAACTCGACCCACCAGTGCGCTAGTAGACATTTTACAAAGATCCTCTAGACCCACGTCGTCGCCTAGGACTAATCGCTTTGATTTTTTGGAAGCTTTCCACACCTTTCGGCTGTGAGGAGCTAAAGTAGTAGGTGTAGAGTCTTTTTGAGTGGCCAGGAGGGGAGATCGGGTATGTGGGGGCCTGATAGGGACAGGTAATCCATTGGTATTAGTCAGAGGAGGGGGGACTGGAGCTAAGGGAGTCACGGTGGGAACGGAGGACTCAGAAAGTCGATTTGAAAAGTGTGTTTGACGGTTAGAAAATGAATCCACTATATCAAATAAACCTTCCTGTTTCCAGATTTGTTCATCCAATGGTTTCATCAGTATGTCTGCCATGTCGTCCAAAACAGAGGAGAGAGCAGGGTCCCTCGAAAAAGACAAGGCAGCAGATTCGAGTCAGTGGGAAGAAACGACAGCAGGTTCGAGTCAGTGGGAAGAGAGCGACAGTGAGTAAAAGCAAGTTGACAGTATAATCATTGAGGGTCCGAAGAGATCGGTTCAGTCTGGGAAAGGTAAATCTGTAGATCAATAGCTGGACAATGGGACAAAGCAGGACCACCACAAACACTGTTCACTTCTGTAGATCGGTCTGGAGACTATACAGAAGGTTCAGATAAAGACTCCCGCGTAGAAAGGGTAGAGCATCCAAAAACGTTCGATGGATTAGACAAATCCCGCGGGTCAGGGAGAGACACCCAGTAAATGTTCTGTGCGCTCTAATGGATAAGAAATGAGGTCAAAAGGGGTCTTGAAACACCTGGTTCGCAAGGACAAAATAAAAATTACATAATTAATATATACTTCATTTCTTTCCCTTTATAAAATAGTCCTAAACCTTTCTCTTTTTTCCTTTTTTTTTTCTAAGTTCTTGACATTTCTCTCCACAAAGAACTATAGCGACTAAGTGTGAGTAGGAAGACCACATATTGAAAATCTTATAAGGATATAGTTCTTTATTTGAATATGAGGTATAAGTTTTGTGATGTCTTTTTATTCCACCTAAAGGAACTTGACCTTCCACGAGGATAAAATCCATGTATCCATTTTTAATCTCTATATATCAAATCTCAAATCTCTTTTTTTTTTATAATATAAAGAAATATTTTTATTTCAATTTGTATTTATATTTGACTAACATATGATATTATGATCATTATTATTATCTATTATAAATATTATTTATATTTTTAGAAACCGATATAGAATTAGAATTAGCTCATTGTGATGCAACAATATTTCTATATAAATATTATATTTTTAATATCTCTTTTTATCTTTTTATATTTCAAATTTCTCTTCTTCATATATATAGAGATATTTTTACTTCCATTGAATTTTTTTTTTGGTAAATAAAAAGTTTTAATTCCTCAAAAAACTATTGTGATCATACATAACAAAGTCGTGTCTAGAGGGCTTCCACCTGTTCCGCCAAACAAGTGGAAACCGAAATAGATGGCACCCTTCTATTCTAGATGTATCATTAAAAAAAAAAAATCCCCCACCCGTTCAGCCAAATATTTGGAAACCAAAACACGTGGTAGGGTGGCATGGTGACAGAAGTGTCTGAACCTGCAATGAGAAATCTTAACAAGGGTATGGAAAATTCACTATTTTTTTTGCAAAAGAAGTGCAGAGAGCTTAAAGGATTAAACATCAAAAGAGCTAGTAAAACCTGTGCTTCCTTGAGTGTCGCCTTGAGGTGTGAAGATATATGGTTGCATGCAGGTCGAGCATCATCGTTGACTTTATGAGTTCGAGAGCGCTTCAAACATAATGTCGAGTCTACTTATGAGTAAATTTTTCATGTGAAGTTGTTCCATCATATCCCTTTGCATCTCGAAGATGAGCTTCAGATGTTCTAGCACAAGGAGGAAAGTAGATTGTGAGTCTCGGACCAGAGCTGCGGAGGGCGATGGAGGCTCTATTGGGTAGTTGGCCAACGAGCTCTTTACCTTAATTATATAAGTCGCCCCTTCCATTGCATGACTTGTAGCAGAGGAAGATTGACTGGTGCTAGGTGGGTCTTGGGACTCTGGGACTGTGTAGAGAAGGGAATCTGACATAACGATAATTGGCTCTTTTAGAATTTCCTCCTCTACATAGGCCATTGGAGGCGAATTTTGCTCCCTATCACAACAAATCAGTGAGGTTGAAGAAGCATGGGAGAGCCCGTGTATAATTATGCGACGTTGTAACACCCCTGTTTCCCCCAGTTTGTAAATATAACTATAATGGCCAAGAGACTATGGAAAACTCAATATGTTTCAATGTTTGATTTGATGGACTTTGTATAAAAGGTCAATGAATGTAAATTTTGTTATTTACTAGAAAATTGATAAGTGTTGCATGACTGCTGGAAGGGGGGTGTGATAAGAGAGACCACGAATGCTATGAAAGAGATGGTGAAGGGTACCGAGAATGGTTGCGTTAACCTCCACTAGACCAGAACTTTGTTGGATTTAATTGCTCAGGATCCTAACAACCCTCTGACCTAGGAATGAATTACAGTCAGGTTGGTAGGTGGGAAGACCTCCTCAAGAGTTAATGAGGGGATGGGGCAGAGTGCCCATTTGTAAGGATTTCAGACCTGACCATGGACTAGGAATTTGGGACACATGCAATCTTGCTAAGGAAGGAAATAAAAGAAGGCGTGGTGGGTAGAGGAAGACTATGAATTGTGCAGGAAATAGAGACTAAGCCAAGAGAAGGAGAGTAACCTTCGTCCCTATCTATTACTAAGCCGGGAGAAGGAGATTAACCTTCATCCCTATCTATTATTGTGCTGGGAGAAGGAGATTAACCTTCGTCCCTAACTTTTGTTGAGCCGAAAGAAAAGATTCAATCTCAAAGCATCGTGGTCTAGCTTGGGGGTGGCTAGTGGTAAATCCGTTAGGAGTGACTGAGCCTATAGTTGGGTTGAAACAAGCACCCCTTTCAGCAGTTGCATCACATCTTCTGGTTCCGATAAGTGTTTTCATACTTTGTGTATTGAACTGAAATAATGGATGAATGCATGTGTTTATATATGTATCTATAAATGGTTTCTATGTGGAACGATCATGATATGTGTATGCATTTATCTCCTTGTGAACTTATGATTTTGACTAATAGTTTGTATGCCCCAGCTTAGCCCTTTAGGCATATTGGGACATAAGCCTATAGGATAGCCGAGATAGGAGATATTGTGTCAATATGGCCATGTCCGTCTGAAGAGAATATCTCTTTCAGACTCCTTGTTGTGCAACCGGGATTTCATGCCTAATTCCTTAACCATTTCATGATAGAGCTCAAGAAGGATAGCGAGGTTCAAGCCTTGAAAGGGGAGAACTTTTTGTTTGGAAGATGATTGGATGAGTTCCGTTCGAGAGGACCCATATGACCAACACCTAGGAACCTCAGGCTAAGACTAAGGGAGCTAAGTCCTCCTGGCTTCGAAGCTCTAGAAGTCCGGGACTTCAGAGTATTGTCGACCTTACTAATCTTAAATTGTTCATATGTAACCGAGATATTTGGTTACTGGTAAGTTGACTGGCAATGGACGATTTCCCTAGTGGTTAGGTGAACCTATATTACTCTCTAAACCGAGATCCAACTACCCATGGTGAAGTAGCGTGAACCATTGATCAAGAATCTTCAAGGGTCCCCTCAGCCGTTGGATCTACACTGAGATAACTTCGACGAAGTTCTACTCTGAGAGGATGGAGATGCTATAGCATCAAACTCCCTGAATGTCGAAGTTATGAAGTAAAGGAGAGCCGTAGATTTGGGGAGATCGTTCAGAGCCCCACCTAATGTCTGATCATTTAGGAGGAGGGACCTGCACATGGTACTTCGGCGAAGTCCCGCTTCGAGAAAATTGAGTGGCAGTGAAGCCAAAACCCTCGAAGGCTGGAGTCGCGAAGTGATCATTACTGTTGATCCAGGGATCCTTCGAGTTCTCTCCTAGCCGTTGGATCTACGATGAAGTCATCCCGACATTGACCACTTCGAGAGAACAAGGATGTTGTAACGTCAAAACCCCCAAAGGACGGAGCTGCGAAGTAACGTGGACTGTAGATCTCAGGGTCCTTCTAGATCCCTCTCATCCATCAATATAAAGGGATGCATGTTGATAGATCCTCTACTCCAGAGATTGGGTACTCTGGGAAATTTGGGGAGCGGTGTGTCGATAAACTCTCGAACGCCGAATTCAAGAAGTAACGAGAGTTGTAGATCTTTGGATCTATGTGGCTGGATCTCGACCGTGAGATCTAGGCAATGTTAGAAGGCTATTAGTTTGGTGTGACGTTGCAAGCCAACGTCACCGAGGTGACGTGGACCCACATTCGATGTGCCACGTGTCACCTAGATTTGTGCATATCACATACCCTATATGATCATTGGTACGTGACACGTGTCAGCCCCGACCCTTCCACGTGTCAGCCCCTGGTACATGCCTCCCTAGTCAAATTAGTTGGTGAAGTGATCGAAACTCCTGGAGTTTGAGACTTCGAGGCTCCGGAGGATTTGGGAGTAGTATTGTAAAGGGACCAAAAGGCCCGAAGGGCAGATTCACGTGGTAAGCTTACGGGACTTCAAAATTTCGGGACTCTGGGTGGTCTCATGCGTAGATAGCAAAGAGGCATAAAACGTTGGAGCATCGAAGTGCTAAAGCGTCGAAGCGCCAAAGCATCGAATACCTCTACTGCTAATATTATAGAGGGAGAATAAGTCCATCCCGAAGCTCGATTTTGAGCATGAAGGCAGTGGTTGGGTAGTGATGGACGAGCAAGACGTGATAGAAATCCAGGAACTAGGATTCGAGATAGTTAAGGAAAATGAAAAATGATGCTCGACCCCTTAAAATAACTTTAAGGGTCGGGTGTGTTACAAATTGGTATTAGAGCATGGTTACAACGCTTGGCCTACTTGGGCTCATGGACGAGTCGCGTAAGAACCTTATTTAAAGGACTTTTAAGGGTGACGCCCTATCTTGCTTCTTCCCTAAAGAGTCTGGTTATACTTTTATTGAAGAAAAGAATGAAACTTTCTACTCTGTGTGTCTGTATTTAAGAAATATGAACTGTGTGTTGTCTATGAACTAATATACCATTGGCTAACAGTGATTTTTTTGTCAGCACTCAAGAAGTGAGTGAATCACGGGAAACTACAAGTATAAAGGATGGTGACATGCCATGAAGTGGAGGATGGCTCCCACAATAGAGACAGAGAATAATATGAAAGGAGGGCAATGGAAACCCCTTCGGATCTGGATGAAACTGTAAGGAGCCTCATGGCCAAATTACAGAGTTGCAAGGCCGAAAACAAGAGATTGATCAAGGAGTAAGAAAAACAAATGGAAATTAATGCAGTCTTGTTGCAGAGCTTATCCGGTATACAGAGGCAGCTGCAACATGGACCCGCAACCAGTCATGTGGACCGACGACATACAAAGAGAATTCAAAGCCCACCCAAGATACGAAAATGTGGTCCCATAAGTGGCCACACTAGGAGGAGTACCTCGAGGAAGGCCTAGCTTGGAGGCAGGGGACACTCATCGGGAGAGTCCTCTGGAGAGGAAACTGGAAACTTTGAGGGATCTTCTAGTAGAAAAAATCGCTCACATTACTAAAGGAAAGGAAAGAAGCGAAAGCTTTCCAAAAGTCATGATTCTAAAGAATTCAAGAAAGCCAAGCCACCCTCTTTCGATGGAGAGATTAAGAAAGGGGAAGAGGCAGAAGATTGGCTGCTTGGTTTAAAGAATTACTTCAGAGTCCATGACCACTATGAAAACTTGAAGGCTTGAATAACCATCTTCAACCTAAATGGGAAGGCTTCCATTTGGTGGGGATATTTTAGGAATGTGAAAGGAAGCCATGAGAAGGACCTATCATGGAAAAAAATTGAGGAACACTTCAAGAAGAAGTATTTGTCAAAGAAATACTTTGATGGGAAGACTAAGGATTTCTATGGACTCAAGTTGGGACAACTCACCATAGAGGAATATATCAATAAATTCCTTGAGATGATAAGGTAATGAAAAAGTAAAAGTGCGGCGATTTATTAGTGGGTTACATCGATCGTACCGGGATAGGATTGAGTTTGGTGAGCCAAATACCTTAGAAGATACTATCCAAAAGGCAAGGTATTGATACAAATAGTTCAGGGGTCAGAGAAAACCTTGCAAGGACTAGAAGAAGAAGAGTAGCTCGAGATTCAAGAAGAAGGGGTTTAAATACTCAAGATTTAGGAACTATGGGAAGGAATCTAGGATGAGACTTCCTACTAAAAGTGTGTATCGGTAGAATTTCCCCTCTCAGAGTGGAAATAAACCTTTTTGAACAACCCCAGGAAAAACTGATAACCCAAAGAGAGAACCCTTGAAAAGTTGGGGTTGTGGAGAAGAACATTTGCTGAGAGATTGTCCAGATAGAAAACATAAAAACAAGAGAATATACAACATCCAAGAAGTTACCGCAGTCAATGATGTGTCTAGGAGCATGCCATATATTTATGCAGCCTTGGATAATAAACAAGCTGACCACCAAGATTCAATGGTGGACATGGAAGGTATGATCACCAACCATTTAGTTTCCATTTTAATTGACCTTGGTTCTAATTTGAGTTATGTGGCCCCTTAGATTGTTGATAAGTGTAAACTACAACCAGTTAGACATGTTAAGCCATGGTTAGTACAACTAGCCATTGGAACCAAAAGAAAAGTAGCTGAGGTCATACCATCTTGCCAATTTATTATGGATGGATTTCCCACCCAAGCAACCCTTAACATAATTCCCCTATGGTATTATGACCTGTTGATTGGTATGGACTGGTTTACCACTTATAAAACTAAGTTGGACTGTTACCATAAAACCTTGAAGTGTGAAAATGAAGAAGGGAGAAAAATAATCCTCCAAGGGATTCAGAATCATGTCTCAGTGAAAAAAATATCAACCCTTCAAATGAAAAAGTATTGCAAAAATGAATGTCCCCTATATGCAATATAGGTGTGGGAATCTGTTGAGAATTATAAACCAAACCTAGAGGACCACCCCATATTAAGAAAGTATAAAGACGTGTTTCCAGAAGAGGTACTGGGTCTACCTCCAAGAAGAGACATTGACTTCTCGATAGAACTTGCACCAGGAGTAGTACCAGTGTCTAGAACACCCTATAGTATGAGTACACCAGAGCTAATTGAGCTCAAGATACAACTAAAGGAGATGATGAATAAAGGATGCATCTAGCCCAACGTGTCTCCATGTGGAGCACCAGCCTTATTTGTGAAAAACAAAGAAGGCACACTCCCACTATGCATAAACTATAGACAACTATAAATAACAAGTATCCCTTACCAAGGATCGATGACTTGTTTGACCAGTTAAAGGATGCTTCCATTTTATCCAAAATTGACTTAAGGTCTGGATACCATCATGTCTGAATCAATGATGAAGACATCCACAAAACTATCTTCGGGACAAGGTATGGTCACTATGAATTTGTGGTGGTGCCATTTGGATTAACCAATGCTCCTGCCACTTTTATGTGCTTGATGAATAATGTACTCAGCAAATTCCTAGACAAATTTGTATTGATTTTCATTGATGATATCCTAATATACTCCAATAATGGAGAAGAGCATGAAGAACATATTAAACTAGTGCTTCAAGTACTAAGAGAGCATCATCTCTATACTAAGTTTACCAAGCGTGACTTCTTCCAAAAGAAAGTCCATTACTTAGGCCATGTTATTTATGAAGAAGGAGTAGCAGTAGACCCTGACAAGATTAGATATATCATGGAATGGCCTACCCCAAAGGATGTATCTGATATCATATCCTTTATGGGCTTAGCATGATACTATAGAAGGTTCATAAAAGGATTTTTCAAGATTCGTTGTCCCATCACCGCCCTTCAGAAAAAGGGGGTTAAATTCACTTGGACATCAGAACGTGAAGAAATATTTTAAGAACTAAAATACCTTCTAAACCATGCACATGTACTGAATATTGCACACCCTGATAATGAATTCCTCGTGTGTACAAATTCCTATAAGGAAGGACTCAGAGGAGTCCTTATGCAAGAAGGATGTGTGGTTTTCTACGAATCCAGAAAATTGAATGAGCACAAAATTAATTATGTGGCCCATGATCTAGAGTTGGATTCCATAGTGTATGCTTTAAAAATGTAGAGGCATTACCTCCTGGGTAGGATATTTGTACTTATGACAGACCATTGTGGGTTGAGGCACCTGTTTGATCAACCAAAATTCAATGCTAGGCAAGCTAGGTAGATGGCTCTCCTTAGTGAGTTTGATTTCGAAATCAATCACATCAAAGGAAAGGAAAATAGGGTGGTCAATGCCCTTAGCAGAAGTATGAAAATGATTCACCTGGCAGCAGTGAGCACCTATGAAATAGACGTCAGAGAGAGACTCAGGAGTGCACAAGAAACAGATGCATTTTTCAAGACCGTGACATCATACCTAAAGCAAGATCCCACATGGATAAGGTATGAAGGCTATCATATGCATGATGAAGTCCTGTTGACCTACAGAAACATATTGTATATTCCAAGTTGTGACGAATTGAAGAGGTTCATAATGGATGAACTACACAAGAGACCATATACTGGTCACATAGGTTATCAGAAAATGATCACAGCCACCAAGAAACAATTATATTGGACTAGATTGAAAAAGGACATAGCTAAATATCTAGCTAAATGCCTGGAATGCCAACAAGTTAAGGAAGAACACCGACACCCGACAGGGTTGTTACAACCTCTACCAATTCCAGAATGGAAATGGGAAACCATCTCCATGGATTTCATCACCGGATTACCAAAATCAGCTAAGCAGAATGATGCCATCATGGTAGTGGTGGAAAAATTGAGAAAGTTTGCTCAATTCGTTCCTATCAAGTCAACTTGTAAGGAAATAGATATTGCCAACATCTTCATGAAGAATATATTTAGACTGCATGGCATGCCTAGGGATATTGTATCAGACAGAGACACAAAATTCACTTCAATATTTTGGAAGTCCTTAATGGTTGGTCTTGAAACTAAATTGTTGTTTAGCACATCCTATCACCCTCAAAATGATGGAAAAACAAAAAGAGTAAACCGGATATTATAATACATGTTAAGGATGCATGTAATGCATCATCCTAAGAAGTGGGAAGACTACCTGCCTTTGATAGAATTTTCCTACAACAACGGTTATCAAGAGTCATTGAAGATGAGCCCTTTTGAAGCTCTCTATGGTAGACAATATAAGATTTCGATATGTTAGAGTAATCCAGTGGATAGAATTACAATTAGACCTGACATGATGAAAGAAATGGAACAACAAGTGATTCAGATAAAGAAAAATATGAAAAGTGTTCAAGATAGACAGAAGAGTTACGCCAATAGAAAGAGAAATCCCATAGAGTTCAAGATAGGAGACCATGTATATCTCAGAGTTAGGCCCAGGAAGAGTTCCTTGAGGACGAGAGCTTGTGCCAAGCTGGCACCCCAGTATTGTGGACCCTTTGAAATATTATATAGAGTGGGACCTATAACCTATAGGCTAGGCTAGCACTCCCTCCCACAATGAAGGCACATAATGTTTTCCATGTTTCATTATTGAAGAAATATGTGCATGATTCTAATCATATAATTGACTAGTCCATGATTCAAGTGGAGGCGGAGGGAGAATTCTTGCCACAACCTCAATGCATACTAGACAGGAAGGAAACCTCACTCAGGAACCAAACCATTGCACAGGTAAAGGTGCAGTGGAAACACTTTGGCCTAGATGAGGCCACATGGGAAATGGAGGATGCCATGAGACATGCATATCCATTTTTGCTTACTTCTGTATATACAGATCACATTGACAGATAGAACATAGAGGCCGATGTTACTTTAAGTGGGAGGGGATTGTAACACCCCTGTTTCCCCCATTTTGTAAATATAACTATATTGGCCAAGAGACTATGGAAAACTCAATATGTGTGAACGTTTGATTTGATGGGCCTTTGTATAAAAGGTCAATGAATGTAAATTATGTTATTTACTAGAAAATGGATAAGTGTTGCATGATTGCTAGAAGGGGGGTGTGCTAAGAGAGACCACAAATGCTATGAAAGAGATGATGAAGGGGACCAGGAATGGTTGCGTTAACGTCCACCAGACCAGTACTTTGTTGGATTTAATTGCTCAGGATTAGAACAACCCTCTAACCCATGAATGAATTATAGTCAGGTTGGTAGGTGGGAATACCTCCTCAAGAGTTAATGAGGGGATGGGGTTGAGTGCCCATGTATAAGGCTTTCAAACTTGACCACAAACTGGGAATATGGGACACACACAATCTTGCTGAGAAAGGAAAGGAAAGAAGGCTTAGTGAGTAGAGGAACACTGTGGAAAGTGCATGAAATAGAGACTGAGCCGGGAGAAGGAAAGTAACATCTGTCCCTATCTATTACTAAGTCGGGAGAAGGAAAGTAACCTTCATCCCTATCTATTACTGAGCCAGGAGAAGGAGAGTCACCTTCATCCATTCGTCTGTCGGGAGAAGGAGAGTAACCTTCGTCCCTAACTTTCGTTGAGTCGAAATAAAAGATTCAATCTGAAAGCATCATGGTCTAGCTCGGGGGTGGCCAGTGGTAAATTTGTTAGGAGTGACTGAGCCTATGGTTGAGTGGAAATGGGTACCCCTTTCGGCAGTTGCATCACGTCTTCTGGTTCTGATAATTATTTTCATACTTTGTGTATTGAACTGAAACAATGTATGAATGCATGTGTTTATATATCTACCTATAAATGGTTTATGTGTGGAATGGTCATGATATGTGTATGCATTTATCTCCTTGTGAATGTATGCTTCTGACTGATAGTCTGTATGCCCCAACTTAGCCATTGAGGCGTCTTGGGACATAAGCCTGTAGGACGACCGATTAGGAGATATCGCGTCAATCTGGCCCTGTCCATCTGAAGAGGATATCTCTCTCAGACTCCTTGTTGTGCAACCGTGATTTCATGCCCAATTCCTTAACCATTTCATGATAGAGCTTAAGAAGGATAATGAGGTTCAAGTCTTGAAAGGGGAGATCTTTTCGTTTGGAAGATGAGTGGACGAGTTCCATTCGGGAGGACCCATATGACTAACACCTAAGAACCTCAGGCTAAGCCTAAGGGAGCTAAGTCCTCATGGATTTGGATCTCCGAAATTCCGAGACTTTGGAGTATTATTAAATTGGTCAAAGGTAACCAGGAGATTCGGTTACCGGTAAGTTGACTGAAAATGGACGGTTTCCCTAGTGGTTAGGTGAACCTATCTTACCGTCTAAACCGGGATCCAACTACCCATGGCGAAGTAGCATGAACAACTGATCAAGAATGTTCGGGGGTCCCCTTAGCCATCTGATCTACACTGATATAAATTCGATGAAGTTCTACTCCAGGAGGATGGAGATGATATAGCATCAAACTCCCTGAACGTCGAAGTTATGAAGTAAAGGAGAGTCATAGATTTGGGGAGATCATTTGAAGCCCCGCCTACCATCCGATCATTTAGGAGGAGGGACATGCACATGGTACTTCGACCAAGTTCTGCTTCGGGAAAATGGAGTGGCATTGAAGCCAAAACCCCCAAAGGCTAGATTCATGAAGTGACCAGGATCGTTGATCTAGGGATCCTTTGCTTTATCTCCTAGTTTTCAGATCTACGATGAAGTTAGCCTAGCATTGACTACTTCGGGAGAACAAGGATGTTGTAACGTCAAAACCCCTGAAGGACGGACCTGCGAAGTAATGTGGACCATATATCTCGGCATCCCTCTCAGTCGTCGATATATAGGGACACGTGTTGATAGATCCTCTAGTCTAGAGATTGGCTACTCCAGGGAATTTGGGGAGTGGTGCGTCGATAAACTCCTGAACGACGAATTCACGAAGTAGCGAGAGCTGTAGATCTCTGGATTTACGTGGTCAGATCTCGACCGTGAAATCTGGGAGATGTTAGAAGGTTATCAGTCTAGTGTGACGTGGCAATCTAACGTCACCAGGGTGATGTGGACCCATATTCAATGTGCCATTTGTCACCTAAATTTGTGTGTATCACAAACACTATATGCTCATTGGGACGTGACACGTGTCAGCCCCAACCCTTCCATGTGTCAGCTCTTGGTACGTGCCCACCTAGTCAAAGTAGTTGGCGAAGTGACCGGAACTCCGGGAGTCCGAGACTTTGGGGCTTCGGAGGATTTGGGAGTAGTATTGTAAAGGGACCAAAAGGCCTGAAGGTCGTAGTCACGTGGCAAGCTTACGGGACTTTGGAAGTTTGGGACTCTGGGTGGTCTCGTGCGTAGATAACGAAGAGGCATAAAATGTCATAGTACCGGAGCACCGAATACCTCTACCGTTAATATTATAGAGGGAGATTAAGTCCATCCTGGAGCTCGGTTTTGAGCATGAAGGCAGTGGTTTGGTAGTGATGGACGAGAAGGATGTGATATAAATCCAGGAACTAGGATTTGAGATAGTTAAGGAAAATGAAAAATGATGCCCCACCCCTTAAAAGAGATTTAAGGTTCGGGTGTGTTGCATACGCTACCTGGCTGCATAACTATACCAAGAAGGCCCCCTCTTGGTCTTACCACACTCCCGTGGCATGGAGATGAAGGGAAACCAGACTGGACACAGCTTGAGAAAGCGCAGAGTGAAGAGAATGACAAGAGAAAAGCCCAAATGCAATAGTTGATCAAAGTGGGAGGAACCATAACATACCCAGAGGAAATGGAGAGGCACCAAGGGAGCTGAAGTGACCTTGCACATACCTCCCTTACCCATCGTCGTCCATCTGCCATGGCTCACTGAGAGATCCATTAAACCTACATGAGGGAACTGTCGAGCCTACCCAGAAGCGCGTTGAATGTTGTCCTCCATTCGAGATATGAAGACGAGGGTGACGCCAAGCTTATTAAATACATTGAGTTGCATGCTATCAATGTAACACCACATCCAGGGATTTCCATTTGTATTTATATTTGGCTAACATATAGTATTATTACTCTTTGTTATAAGTGTTTTTTTGTCACCAACATATGATGACATAAATGTTATCGAAGTGAGAACATCTTTATCATATTGGATTATAGAACACACCATTAACATACTGAACACAAGATGTACTTAAGAAAACCTAGCATGAATAGTAATAAAGTGAGAACTATGCCTTTCTCTTTTTTTCTCAAATCAAATTGTAAGATATAAAGAAATATTATCTTGTATGGAGTACTATAGACATTGTGGCATGTGATTCAGTACTACAATTCCTTCTTATTCCTCTGGTGTACTCTAATGTCCCACTTTGTTTCTAGGGTTAGTGTTTTTTACCCTTTAGAATCGTTTTGAAATTCCACAAATGATTGTCTCCACATATGTAAGTAATGGATGCCAATATGACATTTACGTGGTATTATGATTCTCAAACATAGATCAACTTGTGAAAAGCATAATTTCAATTAAAGTGTTCTTTGGACCATTAAAATAACATCAACAATTTGAAAACATTCTTTACAAAGTCTTTTTCCAAAAAAATAATTATTTAATATTCAAAAAAGTTCTAAAAATTTTAAAATCCCAAATCATCAAAACAAAATTTATCCCTAAGATAAGTTTACAAAACCATGAATCATATTTTTTATTTAAAATATTCATTAATTAATACATTTTCAATTTTAAATTATTTTAACTTCAAAACCAAATGAACAATATTTTAAAATATTCATTAATATGTAATACATTTTCATATTTAAGTTTTTTTTAATATATATATATATATATATATATATATATATATATATATATATATATATATATGAAAATTTATTATTAAGAATCTAAATACTCTATATGTATTATTAAGAGACTAAATACTATATAACAAATTTGAAGCTTATCAATTGTACATAAGCATGGTGAAATTATCCACACACAATATTGGACTTGTCAATTTGAGAAAGTTTGGTTTTTATTTTGTGATATAAGAATACCTTCACAGAGACTCCAACATGTTTCCTAGATAAATTGGATAAAAGGCTTTTCTTTCAATTTTTATCAATAGTTTCAGAAAAGATGTAAACAAGGTTTACAAATAAATTCAATTTAAATGTTTAGGCCATGACATATGGTAATGTATTCAATGCACAATATTACATAAACTTGTGCCTTTCAATGTTTAGTCCATGACATGTGGTAATATATTCAATGCACACTTTGGTAAACCCCTCGAATGGAATGCATGTTAGACAACAAAATCTACTTTAAGGAAGATAAAAATAAACTTTGAGAAGCATAATGTTTGATGTATTTTAGGTTACTTTATGTTTAGTCCATAACATGTGGTAATGTATTCAATGCACACTTTGGTAAACCTCTTGAATGGATGGAATGCATGTTAGACAACAAAATCTTTTTAGAAATATAAAAATAAGCTTTGAGAATCGTAATGTTTGATGTATTTTAGGTTACTTTATGTTTAGTCCATGACATGTGGTAATGTATTCAATGCATACTTTGGTAAACCCCTTGAATGGAATGCATGCTAGACAACAAAATATTTTTTAGGAAGATAAAAATAAACTTAACACTTACCAATTGAGTTACCACTTTAAGTTTTAGATAATTTTTATATTATTGTAATAAATTCTTATCAATATAATTATAAAACAAAACAAAATAAAAATTATAAAATTTATTAACACCAAACTTTTTACATACCCAATCTCATATAATTATGAAAATAAATGATTTATAAAACCTTATTAACACCAAATTCTTTACATACCAAGTCCCTTGAGTACTTCCCACTTATCCAATAAAATGGTAATTAAAAAGTTTGCAATACCTAAATTAAAAAAATTACCATGCTTTTGTTAAGTAAGTTGATAACATTTTTGTTTTAGTTTGTTTAATTTGACTTTGAATAATATTAGTGGTTCACTTCAAAGGATTAATTTAACCAATTGTCATTAGTGTTACTAGGATTAATTTAACCAATTATCATTGGTGTTACTAGAGATTTAGCTAATTCCATACCAATAAATACTTAGTTTAAATCTTGTGACTGAAACACATACTAATTTATATTAACAAATTCATTACAAATACCATTCATAAATATGAAAAAAAGCATTTTTTAATTTTCCTATAATTTTTTTTATAATAATAATAATTATAATTAAAACATGTATCCCAATCACATAACTCTCACATCTAATCTAATCTAAACTTTCTATAACTATATAAAACCCTCCCATTTGGTTAACAACTATGATATATACATATATGTTTTAAATTTCTCCATACAATTTTTTTTTAGGGTTAAAGGTTATTTGGGTTTCTATCTTCCAATTACATTTATTCAATTTTTATGGATTAATTGGTTTATTGCAATATGTTTTTTGGAATTATTCAAAGTTATTTACTTCAATTATTATTATTAATTAGTTAATAAATCTGTAATTAAAATAATTTTATAGAGCTACTCATTTATGTTGCTTTTATGTTATATTATATTATAATTTAGAATAAAATAGCCCATTTTATTAAAGTCACTTTTTTTAAAATAATAAGTAGAAGATAATGTAGTTCAAATTTTAATTATAAAATGATGTTAGTAATATAAGATTGTGAAAAAAATTTACTTTTATCTTTTGAAAATAAAGAAATGAATAAAATTTGGTATATGATGTTCATAAATTTAGTTTTTAAGTCTTAAAATAATTATAGTTAGTGCATATACAAATAGTAAAAAGTTTTTTTTACATCATCTGAGAACTTATATAAAGAGTGAAATGTAGTATCTCAAACTTATGAAAATAGTTATGAATGTGTAAAATGTCTTTAAAATGTTTTATCTCAAACTTATGTTTGAAATTAGTCTTGAATGTGTAAAATGTCTTTTTTAACCAATATAAAATGGATGTGTAAATTTATCTTTTGAATTTAAGAAGACTTACAATAACTGCATACACATAGAATAAAATGTCTTATTACAAATTAACTAATAAAATAGGTAATACTTATATTATAATTTTAATGTCATTTCATTATAAATAACAAGGAAGTCTTCAAAATTTTCAAAGATAAGATTATTAAATTCAAAAACCATCACTAAAATTGTTGTTGAGCCTTTTTTATATGGTTCATATGATCTATCCCCTCAAAATTATATAGTTGCTATATACAACTTTGGACAATGTTATTATACCAAATTTTGGGCACTAGTATTGTATTTTTGTAATTGCTTCTAAGTTAAATTGGTTTGAATTTTAATTAATTGGTTTTAAAAGAAAACTTTTATTAAAGTTTTTCTTAATTAGTTTTGATTTTATTAAAAAATTGAAATAGTTGTAAAATAAATATATATTAAATTAAATATTTGAAAATAGAAAAAAAAATCAAAATAACATATTTCAATTTTATATTTGGTTAAAAATATTAATAAGAATAATTTTATTTGGTCTGAAGATTAATTATCAGAAATTAAAAATACAATACAATAAAAAATAAAAATAAAAATTGTTTTAGTAAATTTGCCATATAGTTATAAAAAAATACTATTTTTGTCAATATCTTAAATGAAAATAAATAATTATAACACATTAAATGCTAAAACTCTGTAAGACAGAGATCAAACTTTACCTTCATTGCAGTTCATAAAATCAACACAAAATGAGAATACTATTTTTATAATAAATAGTTATAACACACTACATGCTAAAACTTTGTAAAACAAAAATCAAACTCTACCTTCATTGCAATTCATAAAATCAATACAAAATGAGAGTACTATTTTTATTTATGAGAGTTGCAAGCTATTCCATGTTTGGTTTCATTACTTTACACTCATGAAGAGTAAAACCCATTGAAACAAATATTTGTGCACAATATGATAACGTTATAACTTTATTGCTCACCTACTATAATGCAAAAAGGCTTATGGTAGTTTCACATTTAATTTTTATCACTGTTATTTGTTTCATAACAATAATGTCAGCAATAATGTCAACAACTAACAGTTATATTTTTATTTTTAAATTCAAATTTTAATATGTCAAACATTATGGAAAATTGAGAATCAATCATCGTTGCATTTATAATCACATTATTATAAATGTATATTTGAATTTAATTTAGTTTATATAATCAATTTATTTTAATTTAAATTTGATATCAAAATTTATTATAAAAATATATTTATTGAATTTTTATAATTTTTTTAAGAAATTAAATTAAATTTTTATTATTTAAAATTGAATCTTTACATATCATGTCACCAATTTGAATTTTAAATTAAAAACTTTCTCAATTTGAATTTTAAATTAAAATTAAATCTTTACATATCATGGCACTATATTTATTTTTATTAGAATCCATATTGCATTTATTTTTATTAGAATCTATATTGAATTTTATTTAGTAAATTTAGTTTTTTTCTTATTTAATTTTTTAATAATTTATTATAATTTTTTTTACATTATTTTATTTAATTTTAATTAAAAGAAATTCATCTAATCAACTTGTTTTTTTTAAATTATAATAAAAAAAATACATTTAATTATCATAAATTCAATTTCATAATTTTTTTTAAATTAACAACTTCATTTAACATTTTTTTAAATAGTTTTAAGATTTATATATATAATTTTTAAATTTCAAAAATTTATATTTAATTTGATTTTTTTTTAATATTAAGAATTATTTTAAATAGTTTTAAGATTCATATATATATTTTTATATTTCATAGCTTTATACTTAAAATCTTAAATAGTTTTAAGATTTATAATATATATTTTTTAATTTCATAACTTTATATTTAATTTGATTTTTTAATATTAATAATTATTTTAAATAGTTTTAAGATTCATATGAGTGGGTTTAATGGTTAAGAATATGTGTTTCCTCTTAAGAGATCACAAGTTGAAATCCAGAGGGGGGTAGGGTATGCATACCTCTGTAGACTTTACCAATCAAATCGCTAAGGGGAGAAGGTCCTATAGATTATTATTATTATATATTTTTATATTTCATAGCTTACACTTAATTTGATTTTTTTTTTTTTTTTTTAAGTAAAAAAGGGCGAAACCTGTTATATTAAACTTTCAAAAAAGAAATACAATTGGCATACAGGTGCCAGCTGTCATGCCTATACAGGAAACCAGGACAGCTCGCCTGTCCATAGCAGCATGTAAAATTAGGCCTCATGTTTCGCCACCCTGCCCGAAGGAAACCAGGGTGCATATCCATCGTCCTTAGCAGTATAGGAAAGTTTTTTCTGAAGCTAACTAAGCTAGTAACTAAAGAGCGACAGCTCTGATAAACAGTAAAAGAAAAGGTAATGGAGACCATAGGAAACAGCAGAACCTATTCATCGGAGTCCTCGCATCCTTCCTTAGCTTTGCAGCCATTGACAGGGATGACAAAGGGTTGAGCACAGGTGGGACATTGGCGCCATAGCGTGGCCTTGGAGTAGGCTACGTAGAGCATGTCTAAGCGCTGGCTGACGCGTACGGCTCTGAAAATTTGATCCTCCACCAGGCTGCGCACTTCGAAAACCAAATTCAGGTGCTCTAGATGTAGGAATGGTGGCAATGGTGGCGACTTTGTTTCATCCTCTGTTTCCTTGTGGCCCGGCATCGTCCTCTGCATCTGCAGGTCGGTTGTGCGTTCCGGCAGCTCCTCCTCAGCCTTCGTTTCCTTGTGGCTTGGCGTCGTCCTCTGCATCTGCGGGTCGACTATGCGTTCCGGCAGCTCCTCCTCCACTGGGTAGGCGTCGAATTCTACGCTCGGAGCGTTGTTGGGGGTACAAGACTCGCTCAAATTAGGTGCTGGTGTCGCTTGTCCAAAGCTCATCGGAGGGTCCCAATTATCCGGGGCGATGAACAGTCGGCTCTCAAAGAAGTCCGGTGGAAGCTCTAAGGACAGGTCCTCTTCTACATAGGTTCGAGGGGGAAAATTTGTTGTTGTGGCGTTACCTCGGCGTTTTGTCTTGGCCAAGAGCAAAGTTCTTTCAAACCTCTTGTATCGCTTCTTTCATGCATCCTTCGCGTACCAGCCGACTCCTCTATGGGGTCTTCCTCTTGCCTGTGGCATGATGAGAGTGAGGGAGAGTGCCAGGATGCCTCCTGCACAGCGGTTCTTTCTCTGCTCAACAAAATTCAAATGCATTCTGGGAGGTCCGATTAAACTGATAATGACATAAACCATGGCTGCCACCATTAACGTCGAGAGCTTAATGCTCTGGTTGGACGTCCCTTGCTCACGCGTGAGGGGCTCCATCAATAACCGGTGGCCAATGGAGGTGAAGGCCTTAATAAATGGCTGTAGCTGGGGGTAGGCGCCACCATAAATGACCCCTCCCTTTACGCCTCCACGTGCCCATTCTTTCCACCTGACACCCCATCCGGGGTTAATTTGATTTTTTTAATAGTAAGAATAATATGATTTTTTTTTCTATTTAATAGTTTAACCATTTACTTTTAACTTTATATTTTTAATTTAAAAAAATCTATATAAATTTTTAAAATAATTTTATGATTTGTATTTTTAAAAAATATTTCATAACTTAACTTTTTTTAATAACTTTATATTTTTAATTAAAAAAAATCTATTTAATTTTTTAAAATAATTTTAAGATTTGTATTTAAAAAAATATATCATAACTTAATTTTTTTTAAATAATATGAATGCCATTTTCTTTTTAATAATTTAATCATTTATTTTTAACTTTAAATTTTTAATCTTTTTAATAATTTAATCATTTATTTTTAACTTTAAATTTTTAATCTTTTTAATAATTTAATCATTTATTTTTAACTTTAAATTTTTAATAAATACAAAAAGTAAAAAAAAAAAAATTAAGAATAATAACCACATTTTGTTTTAATAATATTAAAACTTCCAACTTAATTTTTTTCAATTATAGTGAACAATCCATTTGTTTTTAGGAGTCATGAGTTTTTTTTAACTATTTTAAATATTTCATAAATCTAATATTTAATATTATTTTTTTAATAATATTAAAGTTTGTATAGTTTTATTTTTTTTAATAATTTAAATAATTATATTTAATTTATTTTTTATTTTTAAATTGATAGTGTAATTTATATCTATTTTAATTGTATATTTAATTATATCTTTTATCTTTTACATTTAGTTGTGTTTCATTTATTTCATAATATTTTTTAAAACAAAATTTGGAAAATCATCTTATTATATTTAAGTTGACATATAAACTACATAGATTTTTTTTTTTATTTTTATTTAATGTTTCCATTCTTTAAATTTTAATATATATCAAATTAAAGTTACATTAACAAGTATTTAAATTTTACATTTTAAAACCATTCAATGTTTAAAACTTGTAAATGCTACATATAAAAGTATACAAATTAAACTTTATTTAAAAAAAAACTTTTTCTAAATTTCAAATTTTAATATAACAATATTATTGATCTCATCATAAATATATAATATTTTTATTATTTAAGTTAAAACATTATTGATCTCATCATAAATATATAATATTTTTGTTATTTAAGTTAAACATTATTGATCTCATCATAAATATATAATATTATTATTGTTTAGTTTAAAATTAATTAGGTCATATTAACTAACTTTTACAATTTCTTACTTAAAAGTCTAGAAGAGTAAGTGTGTTTTAATTCTATCATATTTTGGGGTGTAATGGACTAATATGCCACAATTTTTATTTATCAATTTAAAAGAGTTGTGAAAACCTCAATTTACACTTTTGACAATGTTAATAATTATTAACACCTAAATTTATCCAAATCTACTTCAACTTTTAAAATACATGGAGTACTCATTGTCATTTCTATCTTGTTTTTAAATTATACATAAGTAATATATTATTACAAGTTTTAAGTATTTTATAATCACTTTAGCTTTAGCTTTCAACTACATAAAACTAGCTTTGATGCTAATTACACTTGTTTTAACAAGTTATATGGAAAAATTTGCAAGTTGATTATTAATAGATACAAGTAGGAACTAATAGGAAAATAAATTAAATGGATATATATATATATATATATATATATATATATATATATATTTATATATATGAAAATAAAAATTGATGTTAGTTTGAAAACTGAAAACACATCTTAATCTATACTACATTGCTATTTAAAAATTATAATTAAATAATTAACATGTTTATCTAAATTAAATTAATACAAAAATGTATATCACTACATGAAATAATAATATCATTTGGATGGTTGTGAGGAATGATTGTTATCATTTTCACCCAAATTCAATTCTCATAATGACATGAATAAAAAAGCTCATAATGAGTATGTTGTAATGGCTTGAAGCCTATATATATTGAAAAGTTACCTTCATTCTTAATTGAATAGAAAGTTAATTACTATTTCTAAGAGAATATTCTTTCCTGTAAAAAAAAAAATCCAATGTCGAAATTGATGAAAGAATTAAAAACTTTGGCCACTGTCTAATCATACAGTAGCACTGCATTAAATGTGGATAGCTAAAGCCATAAACGCTATCAGATCCTCTTGTATATAGAATCTCACAATGTCTCAAACTCTCACCATAAACATTCAATGTGACCCTGTGGAGTACTTAAAAGCTACTGTACTCATTAATGGAAGCACTGCTCAATGTCCCGTAACGCTTGGCCCGGGCAAATTTATCCTAACAACGGTCACCATCTCTGAAGCTTCACGGATTTTCTGTCGCTCTAGTGAGGGCAAATTCGGTGTATCTTCTTGTCTGGATAGAGGACAGAAACGCCTCCACAAACGCGCGTCAGCAGACGTTGTATAATGATCCTCGTGCGGCGTGCCTTAACTTTTGTTGTTGCGTGTTTGTCGACCTTAAGGGTTCGTGTGGCATACGATTTGATAGTGGATGTACAGTCGATGTTTTGCAACAGACTACGGAATAATCTTGGTGGCGTTGTCGTAACTTTGTGACAGAAATTTTCTGTTACCAAAATTGCTGTAAACGTGCATCTCCGAGCGCCAGATATATTCAATCCAAAATTACTTGAAAGGTGGCCGTCCGTCCGGATAGTGAAATTTGACTGAAATGTTCCAATATAAAAAGACAGTGATGGAGCATTTGGACGATGGTACTCCCGTGAGGCCATTAGCGAAAAGCACGAGGACATATATGGTACAGGAGGATAAAAAAATTCTACTGATTGATATGAAGATTATGAATATATTTGTCTGATCACTAATACATTTGGGAGCCAAAAGCATCACGAGCATCACGGGTTATAGTACAGAAGGATAAAAAGTATCTTTCTTATTATACCTGTTTATAGGCATGGTATATAGTGTTGAGTTAGGTTTGATTTTCTATTAGTTTATGGTTGACCATAAAATATACACCTCTTTATCTAAAGTTTTAAAGGGACGCATGTTGATAGATCCTCTAGTCTGGAGATTGGCTACTCCGGGGAATTTGGGGAGTGGTGTGTCGATAACCTCCTGAACGATGAATTCACGAAGTAGCGAGAGTTGTAGATCTTTGGATTTACGAGGCCAGATCTCAACCGTGAAATCTGGGAGATGTTAGAAGGCTATCAGTCTAGTGTGACGTGGCAATCTGACATCGCCGAGGTGATGTGGACCCATAGTCGATGTGCCAAGTGTCACCTGAATTTATGCGTATCACATACCCTATATGCTCATTGGGACGTGACACGTGTCAGCCCTGACCCTTCCATGTGTCAGCCCCTAGTACGTGCCCACCTAGTCAAAGTAGTTGGCGAAGTGACTCGAACTCCGAGAGTCCGGGACTTCGGGGCTCCGGAGGATTTGGGAGTAGTATTGTAAAGGGACCAAAAGGCCCGAAGGCCGGAGTCACGTGGCAAGCTTACGAGACTTTGGAAGTTTGGGACTCTCGGTGGTCTCGTGCATAGATAACGAAGAGGCATAAAATGTCGTAGTACCGGAGCGCCGAATACCTCTACTGTTAATATTATAGAGGGATATTAAGTCCATCCTGGAGCTCGGTTTTGAGCATAAAGGCAATGGTTGGGTAGTGATGGACGAGAAGGATGTGATATAAATCCAGGAACTAGGATTTGAGATAGTTAAGGAAAATGAAAAATGATGCCCCACCCCTTAAAAGAGGTTTAAGGTTCGAGTGTGTTACATACGCTACCTGGTTGCATAGCTATACCAAGAAGGCCCCCTCTTGGGCTTACCACACTCTCGTGGCATGGCGGTGAAGGGAAACCAGACTGGACACGTCTTGAGAAAGCGTAGAGCGAAGAGAATGACAAGAGAAAAGCCCAAATGCAATAGTTGATCAAAGTGGGAGGAACCATAACATACCTAGAGGAAATGGAGAGGCACCACGAGAGTTGAAGTGACCTTGCACATACCTCTCGTACCCATCGTCGTCCATCCACCATGGCGCACTGAGAGCTCCATTAAACCTACGCGAGGGAACTGTCGAGCCTACCCAAAAGCGTGTTGAATGTTGTCCTCCATTCGAGATATGAAGACGAGGGTGGCGCCAGGCTTATTAAATACATTGAGTTGCATGCTATCAATGTAACACCCCATCCAGGGATTTCCATTTGTATTTATATTTGGCTAACATATAGTATTATTACTCTTTGTTATAAGTGTTTTTTTCACCAACATATGATGACATAAATGTTATCGAAGTGAGAACATCTTTATCATATTGGATAATAGAACACACCATTAACATATTGAACACAAGATGTACTTAAAAAAACCTAGCGTGAATAAGTAGTAATAAAGTGAGAACTATGCCTTTCTCTTTTCTTCTCAAATCAAATTGTAAGATATAAAAAAATATTATTTTGTATGGAGTACTATAGACATTGTGGCATGTGATTCAGTACTACAATTCTTTCTTATTCCTTTGGTGGACTCTGATGTCCCACTTTGATGTCCCACTTTGTTTCTAGGGTTAGTGTTTTTTACCCTTTAGAATCGTTTTGAAATTCCACACATGATTGGCTCCACATATACAAGTAATGGATGTCAATATGGCATTTACATGGTATTATGATTCTCAAACATAGATCAACTTGTGAAAAGCATAATTTCAATTAAAGTGTTCTTTAGACCATTAAAACAACATCAACAATTTGAAAACATTCTTTACAAAGTTTTTCTCCAAAAAAATGATTATTTAATGTTCAAAAAAGTTCTAGAAGTTTTAAAGTCCCAAATCACCAAAACAAGATTTATCCCAAAGATAAGTTTACACATCCATAGATCATATTTTCTATTTAAAATATTCATTAATTAATTAATTTTCAATTATTTTAACTTCAAAACCAAATAAATAATATTTTAAAATCTTCATTAATATGTAATACATTTTCATATTTAATTTTTTTTAATATATATATAATTATGTTACGAAAATTTATTATTAAGAATATAAATACTCTATATGTATTATTAAGATACTAAATACTCTATAACAAATTTGAAGCTTATCAATTGTACATAAGCATGGTGAAATTATCCACACACAATATTGGACTTGCCAATTTGAGAAAGTTTGATTTTTATTTTGTGATATAAGAATACCTTCACACAAACTCCAACATGTTTTCTAGATAAATTGGATAAAAGGTTTTTCTTTCAATTTTTAAATCCATCAATAGTTTCTAAAAGACGTAAACAAGGTTTACAAATAAATTCAATTTAAATGTTTAGGCCATGATATATATATATAGTAATGTATTCAATGCACAATATTACATAAACTTGTGCCTTTCAATGTTTAGTCCAGGACATGTGGTAATGTATTCAATGCATACTTTGGTAAACCCCTCGAATGGAATGCATGTTACACAACAAAATCTTCTTTTTAAGGAAGATAAAAATAAACTTTGAGAATCATAATGTTTGATGTATTTAAGGTTACTTTATGTTTAGTCCATGACATGTGATAATGTATTCAATGCACACTTTGGTAAACCTCTCGAATGGATGGAATGCATGTTAGACAACAATTTTTTTTTTTAATGAAGATAAAAATAAGCTTTGAGAATCATATGTTTGATGTATTTTAGGTTACTTAATGTTTCGTCCATAACATGTGGTAATGTATTCACTGCATACTTTGGTAAACCCCTCGAATGGAATGCATGTTAGACAACAAAATATTCTTTAAGGAAGATAATAATAAACTTGACATTTACCGAGCTACCACCTTGTGCTTTAGATAATTTTCATATTATTATAATAAATTTTTATTAATATAATTATAAAATAAAATAAAATAAAAATTATAAAATTTATTAACATTAATTTTTTTACATACCCAATCTCATATAATTATGAAAATAAATCATTTATAAAACCTTATTAACACCAAATTCTTTACATACCAAGTTCCTTGAGTATTCTCTACTTGTCTAATAAACTCTCCACTTGTTCAATAAAATGGTAATTAAAAAGTTTGCAATACCTAAATTAAAAAAATTACCATACTTTTGTTAAGTAAGTTGATATCATTTTTGACTTAGTTTAAATCTTGTGACTGAAACACACATTAATTTATATTAACAAATTCATTACAAATACCTTTCATAAATATGAAAAAAACATTTTTTAATTTTCTTATAATTTTTTTATAATAATAATAATTATTATTATTATTATCATTATAATTATTATAATTAAAACATGTATCCCAATCACATAACTCTCACATCTAACCTAATCTAAACTTTTAATAGTTATATAAAACCTTCCCATTTGGTTAACAACTATGATATATACATATATGTTTTAAATTTCTTCATACAAGCTTTTTTTTAGGGTTAAAGGTTATTTGGGTTTCTATCTTCCAATTACATTTATTCAATTTTTATGAATTAATTGGTTTATTGCAATATGTTTCTTGGATCTAATTTATTATTCAAAGTTGTTTACTTCAATTGTTATTATTAATTAGTTAATAAATTTGTAATTAAAATAATTTTACAGGGTTGCTCATTTATGTTGAGTTTATGTTATATTATATTATAATTTTGAACAAAAATAGCTCATCTCACTTAAGTCACTTTTTTTTAAATAATAAGTAAAAGATAATGTAGTTCAAATTTTAATTTTAAAATGATGTTAGTAATATAAGATTGTGAAAGAAATTTACTTTGATCTTTTGAAAATAAAGAAATGACTAAAATTTGGTATATAATGTTTATAATTTTTTTTTTAAGTTTTAAAATATTTATAGTTAATGCATGTACAGATAGTAAAACGTTTTTTTACACTCTCTGAGAAGTTATCATAAAGAGAAATGTCTTATTTCAAACTTATGAAAATAGTTATGAATGTGTAAAATGTCTTTAAAATGTTTTATCTCAAACTTATGTTTAAAATTAGTCTTGGATGTGTAAAATGTCTTTTTTAACCAGTATAAAATGGATGTGTAAATTTATCTTTTAAATTTAAGAAGACTTACAATAACTGTATACACATATAATAAAATATCTTATTACAAATTAACTAATAAAATAGATGATACTTATATTATATTTTTAATGTCATTTCATTAAAAATAGCAAGGAAGTCTTCAAAATTTTCAAAGATAAGATTATTAAATTCAAAAACCATCACTAAAATTGTTGTTGACCCTTTTTCATATGGTTCATATGATCTAACCCCTCAAAATTATATAGTTGCTATATACAATTTTGGACAATGTTATTATACCAAATTTTGGACACTAGTATTGCATCTCAATGTATATTGTAATTGCTTTAAGTTAAATTGGTTTGAATTTTAAATAATTAGTTTTAAAAGAAAACTTGTATTAAAGTTTTTTTTAATTGGTTTTGATTTTATTAAAAAAATGGAATAGTCAAGTCAGATAAATATATATTAAATTAAATATTTGAAAATAGAAAAAAAAAAAAAATTATATTTGGTTTAAAATATTAATAAAAACAATTTTATTTGGTTTGAAGATTAATTATCAGAAATTAAAAATACAATAAAATAAAATAAAATAAAAATTGTTTTAGTGAATTTACCTCATAGTTATAAAAAAATACTATTTTTGTCAATATCTTAAATGAAAATAAATAATTATAACATACTAAATACTAAAACTCTGTAAGATAGAGATCAAACTCTACCTTCATTGCAGTTCATAAAATCAATACAAAATGAGAATACTATTTTTATAATAAATAGTTATAACACACTAAATGCTAAACTCTATAAGATAAAGATCAAACTCTACCTTCATTGCAATTCATAAAATCAATACAAAATGAGAGTACTATTTTTATATTTTTATTTAGGAGAGTTACAAGCTATTCAATGTTTGGTTTCATTACTTTACACTCATGGAGAGTAAAACCCATTGAAACAAATATTTTTGCACAAGATGATAACGTTATAACTTTATTGCTCACCTATAATGAAAAAAGGTAAAAAGGTTTATGGTCGTTTCACATACTGTTATTTGTTTCATAATAATAATGTCAACAACTAGCCGTTGTATTCTTATTTTTAGATTCCAATTTTAATATGTAAAACATTATGGAAAATTGAGAATCAATCATCGTTGCATTTATGATCACATTTATAGAAATCGTAAATGTATATTTGAATTTAATTTTTTTTATATATAGTTAATTTATTTAAATTTAAATTTGATTTTAAAATTTATTATAAAAATATATTTATTGAATTTTTTATAAATTTTTTAAGAAATTAAATTAAATTTAACATTGATCAACTAATTTATTATTTAAAATTGAATCTTTACGTATCATTTAACCAATTTGAATTTTAAATTAAAAACTTTCTCACATAGGGACTACATTTATTTTTATTAGAATTCATATTGAATTTTATTTAGTAATTTTAGTTTTTTTCTTATTTAATTTTTTAATAATTTATTATAATTTTTTTTACATTATTTTATATATTTAATTTTAATTAAAAAAAATTCATCTGTAATCAACTTTTTTTTTAATTATAATAAAAAAAATACATTTAATTATCATAAACTCAATTTCATAATTTTTTTTTAAATTAACAACTTCATTTAACATTTTTTTAAATAGATTTAAGATTTATATATATAATTTTTAAATTTCAAAAATTTATATTTAATTTGATTTTTTTTAATATTAAGAATTATTTTAAATAGTTTTAAGATTCATATATATATTTCATAGCTTTATACTTAAAATTTAAATAGTTTTAAGATTTATAATATATATTTTTAAATTTCATAACTTTATATTTAATTTGATTTTTTAATATTAAGAATTATTTGAAATAGTTTTAAGATTCATATGAGTGGGCCTAATGATTAAGAACATATGTTTCCTCTTAAAAGATCACAAGTTGAAAGGGAGTAGGATATGTATACCTCTGTAGACTTTACCAATCAAATCGTTGAGGAGAGGAGGTCCCATAAATTATTATTATTATTATTATTATATATTTTTATATTTCATGCTTACATTTAATTCGATTTTTTTAATAATAAAGATAATATGATTTTTCTTTTTATGTTTAATAGTTTAACCATTTACTTTTAACTTTATATTTTTAATTAAAAAAAATCTATATAAATTTTTAAAATAATTTTAAGATTTTTCTATTTTTAACTTAACTTTTTTAAAATAATTTTATATTTTTAAGTAAAAAAAAAAAAAAAATTTTTTAAATAATTTTAACATTTGTATTTAAAAAAATATATCATCACTTAATTTTTTAAATAATATTAAAAATAATATGAACTTTTTAATAATTTAATCATTTACTTTTAAATTTATATTTTTAATAAAAAAATAAAAACATAAAAATATTAATTTTTTTAAATAATATTAAAAATAATATGAATGTCATTTTCTTTTTAATAATATAACCATTTACTTTTTATTTTATATTCTTAATAAATAAATAAATAAAATAAAAATAATAACCACATTTTGTTTTAATAATATTAAAACTTTTAATTTCATTTTCTTCAATTACAGTGAAAAGTTTTTTTTTCAATTATAGTGAACAATCCATTTTTTTTTTAAGAGTCATGAGTTTTTTTTACTATTTTAAATATTTCATAAATTTAATATTTAATATTATTTTTTTAATAATAATAAAGTTGGTATAGTTTTATTTTTTTTTAATAATTTAAGTAATGATATTTAATTTGTTTTTTATTTTTAAATTGATAATGTAATTTATATCTATTTTAATTATATCTCTTGTCTTTACATTTAACTATGTTTCATTTATTTCATAATGTTTTTTAAAACAAAATTTGGAAAGTCACCTTATTATATTTAAATTGACATATAAGTTACATAGATATTTATTTTATTTTATTTAATGTTTCCACTCTCTAAATTTTAAGATATATCAAATTAAAGTTACATTAATAAGTATTTGAATTTTACATTTTAAAACCATTCAATGTTTAAAACTTGTAAATGCTACATATAAGGATATAAAAATTAAACTTTATTCTAACAGAACTTTTTCTAAATTTCAAATTTTAGTATAACAATATTATTGATCTCATCATAAATATATAATATTATTATTGTTTAAGTTAAAACATTATTGATCTCATTATAAATATATAATATTATTATTGTTTAGGTTAAAATTAATTAGTTCATATTAATTAACTTTGACAATTTCTTACTTAAAAGTCTAGAAGAGTAAGTGTGTTCTAATTCTATCATATTTTGGAGTGTAATGGATTAATATGCCACAATTTTTATTTATCAATTTAAAAGGGTTGTGAAAACTTCAATTTACACTTTTGACAATGTTAATAATTATTAACACCTAGATTTATCTAAATCTACTTCAACTTTTAAAAAACATGGAGTACTCATTGTCATTTCTATCTTGCTTTTAAATTATACATAAGTAATACATTATTAGAAGTTTTAAGTATTTTATAATCACTTTAGCTTTTAGCTTTGGACTACATAAAACTAGCTTTGATGTTAATTTCACTTGTTTTAACAAGTTATAGAGAAAAATTGACAAATTGATTATTAATAGATACAAATAGGAACTTATAGGAAAATAAATTATATATATATATATAGATGTTAGTTTGAAAAATGAAAGCACCTCTTAATCTATACTACATTGTTATTTAAAAACTATAATTAGATAATTAACATGTTTATCTAAATTAAATTAATACAAAAATGCATATCACTATATGAAATAATAATATCATTTGGATGGTTGTGAGGAATGATTATTATCATTTTCAGATTCAATTTTCATAATGACATGAATAAAAAGAGTTCATAATGAGTATGTTGTAATGGCTTGAAGCCTATATATATTGGAAAGTTGTCTTTGATTCTTAATTGAATAGAAATTTAATTACTATTTCTAAGGGAATATTCTTTCCTTGAAAAAAAACAAACCAATAATAAGTATGTTGTAATGGCTTGAAACCTATATATATTGGAAAGTTGTCTTTGATTCTTAATTGAATAGAAAGTTAATTACTATTTCCAAGAAAATATTCTTTCCAGTGAAAAAAAATCCAATATCAACATTGATGAAAGAATTGAAAACTTTGGCCACTGTCTAATCATACAGTAGCACTGCATTAAATGTGGACAGCTAAAGCCATAAACACTATCAGATCCTCTTGTATATAGAATCTCACAATGTCTCAAACTCTCACCATAAACATTCAATGTGACCCTGTGGAGTACTTAAAAACTACTGTACTCATTAATGGAAGCACTGCTCAATGTCCCGGAACGCTTGGCCCGGGCAAATTTATCCTAACAACGGTCACCATCTCTGAAGCTTCACGGATTTTCTGTCGCTCTAGTGAGGGCAAATTCGGTGTTATCTTCTTGTCTGGATAGGGGACAGAAACGCCTCCACAAACGCGCGTCAGCAGACGTTGTATAATGATCCTCGTGCGGCGTGCCTTAACTTTTGTTGTTGCGTGTTTGTCGACCTTAAGGGTTCGTGTGGCATACGATTTGATAGTGGATGTACAGTCGATGTTTTGCAACAGACTACGGAATAATCTTGGTGGCGTTGGCGTAACTTTGTGACAGAAATTTTCTGTTACCAAAATTGCTTTAAACGTGTGCATCTCCGAGCGCCAGATATATTCAATCCAAAATAACTGGAAAGGTGGCCGTCCGTCCGTCCGGATAGTGAAATTTGACTGAAATGTTCCAATATAAAAAGACAGTGATGGAGCATTTGGACGATGGTACTCCCGTGAGGCCATTAGCGAAAAGCCCGAGGGCATATACTATAGAAATACTTTCTTTCTTTCTATCAGGGCTGGAATTTGACGGGCTACAGCCCGTATTTTGTCCCTCAGCCCGTATTTGACACGTGGTTAAAAAAATCAAACTTCATCATTGACTGGTATTCAAATTATCTACCTGTCAATTTGACCTGTGACCACCTCCCGTACCCGTCAA
>ML834385.1:0-20193 GCA_009831015.1 Picea engelmannii
CCCTTGTAACTCCCTTAGATACCTTCAAAATTGAATATTTAAATATCAAAAATAATTTAAGTCATATCCCAAAATATATAAATATCCACATAGTCCAAATTATCCAAAAAAGAGCGTGTTGTCCAAACTTTTTGCAGACCAATGTCTTTATCAACTCAATCATAAAAACACATAACCTAAAAGCCATACTTGCCACTCTGGGAGGCAATTTTTGTTTTATCACTGTTGTCCACCTTTGATTTCTCGGAATTAGCCTATGGTTGATTTGAACCTTGAGGTTGTATTTCATTGATTACATGGGAACAATCATCCTTCAAATACATGTGGGAGGACACAGATTTTGAGGAGTCGTTTGAGGGAGAGGAAGGGGAGGCAGCAACTTTTCCTTTATATTGCACATGGGGGACATCCGTTTTAAGTCTTTTACTAGCATGTGAGTATTGAAAAAGTGAATCAACATGGGAAATATGAACATTAGGATTGACAGGTGGTGGAGGAGGTAATGACAATTTGGGCCAGCCATGATGGTGAGAGAAAGTCGAGTTGACAATATCTTTCCATCCATCATTTGCAGGGAATTTTGGTTGCAAGGACACATGAGGAGGAACAGGAATGTCAGGGATGTTCTAAGGCTAGAAGGGGGGTCTCTCTGGTCAAGGTTGTATTATTCCTTGCTCGATCCAGTTAAAGAACCCAGCTTGGAATAGCTGGTTCAATTCTTGGGAATCCGCATCAAAATGAATGGAAAATCTAGGCCTTCTAGGCCCTCTGTTCCATTTTTCCCTTCCTCTGTTATTTCTGCCATGGATTCCCCTATTGAAGAAAATCATCCTGTAGCAGCAATTCGTCAGTAACTAAGCCCTTAATAAACCATACATGACATTTTTCTTGCATGAATCAAAAATTGGCTCAAAAATTGACACGAGATATATGCAAATCCATCCATAATAAACCATATAATAATCGCCAAGTGAGAAGGGGGTGATAGGGTTCATGGGACCTATGGAGGGAGTGTAATGAGCGAAATATGGTATAATAAGAGGGGATACATACATAAATATTGCTCAGCAATTAATTAAATAATTTAACTGTGTAATAAAATACCAAAATATTAGTTGCCAACCATTGTTGTGTTATCTCTTTTGTTGTTGTTACACAGACCTTTTCAATTTATTTTACAAAACATGGATGTCATAAATGAAATTGGGATGATGAGGGGAATATAATGAGCGAAAAGTGGTAGCATGATAGGGAAATAATATGGATATTGTTCATATAAAAATAAATCAAATCAAACAATCAAACATATCTCTGTTCAGACCTCCACAATTCAATCAGTATTCACTTTTCAAAACCACCATCTAAACTGTTACTTCCTTTACAAATTGCTTGTTGGCTTCCAAACAATAATCTATATGCCCATAATTAATCAATTACAACAGCCTTTGATTTATATAAGCTTTATATAACAGTCATAATAACAACATTGTGATCGATATGATAACCATAATAATCCTTTCAGCCTCAACCATTCATACTCCAATGCTAAATCTCTTTCTTTCTTTTTTTCTTTTTTTTTTTGAACACTAGAAATACGCACAATGATTCCAGCCATTTATATTCAATTCTTATTCTTTAAAATCAATAAGAATATGCATAGTATTTACCACCCTTTTCCATTATTTAAACATCGTTTGACACAATCAAACTGGGAATTAAAACTCTTAATCGGGCCGCAATCCATTCACACACAGATCTCTTTTAAATATAATCAACATAAGGATTGATTCAAATAACATTTGAATCAAATAACATGCAACTCTTGAGCCCAAGCTTCACATAAATTAGCATGTACAGAGTTCTTCTAAAATTTTTGAATGAGGAACAGAACCAAATCATGCCCAATCAACCAAGCACACATAGTTCTTATTTACCCTTAACTGGAGTAAAACGATATCAAGATCGTATGTAGGGTTTAAACACAGCAAGCAAAGGGTAATAACAGGTGGTTCGATCAGAGGATTAAATCCTCTAAAATCTCAGATAGCTCATGCCTTTCAAAATTTACCACAGACATATAACCTGTAACAATACTCGTGATTGTGAAGGTTACCAAAACGACAATCAGCCACCTCCAACAAGGAACGAAAAGAAGCGAATGATTGTTAACAACATTGTAATGTGAGCGTCCAAGCACAACCCGTGTCCAACCAAAAGCATGTATAATACTTCCATTAAACTTTATGGGTGATGTTAAACCCAACTGTGCCATTTTTCTAGTAATAGTGTTAGTGAGGGCAACAGTATGATAGCTAATAGCTCGGGGTTTTGCCAAATCAAGGAAAGAAAAGCTTAAAACTTTCAACAATTCACATTGAAACCCATAGGATCGAAAAATATCAACCACATAGAAGAAAATGGAGTGGAAAATATTAAACACAAAGACTAGTTGTATCACCCATGCGCAAAGCTCGGAGCTTGTCAAATAATCAATTACCACAGAGAAACCAGACCCAAAAATCCAAGTCGACTGAGCATGCTTCACTGCCATTTTATCAATAAACCCATGCAAAGATTACACACAACAAGGAGAGCATAACCATTCCTTTTTAAAATGCCAACAGTCCATAATAATCACTATAAGAACCCACGGACACAACACCAATACACACTTCAAATATCCAATAACATCTTAAGAAACACACAGACCGTGAGAAATCCTGAGCCAAAATTGATTTGAAGGGCAGAGTAACCATCATGGATGGAGGAGTAAGGAACCCATACCTGGAAAATCATGTGCAAGGAAGAAACTAGATTGTATGCCTCCTTCGTGACCAAACAATGTGGAGCATCAACGACCACCAAAGACAAAAACCAAAATGCAAGTATGACTAGGGTGACGGGCTTCGAGGGGTGTTTGAGTGACGTGCAGTAAATGCACGTCGCTTCTCCCTCCAACCTCATTCAATTCAATGTACGAGCTAGCCAATTCACCATGGAACTAAGCATTTAATCAACCATATATTCATTGTCATATCCCATTTGGATAGTGTGCCACCCTTGGTAATGTCAAACTCTTCAAAATAACAATGCTCTATAACATTACCCCATGTGCATTCAACATATGACTTTCAACAAGGAACATAACCATAGTAGCAAGGGTTTAGTGTGCCCCTCTTTTGTCACAATAATACATGACATTAGAGCTTGTGTGTAGTCCTTTAATTTAAAAGAGTCTCAATATTATCCCTACTATCAAGATCATATTTAACCAATTAAACCATGTTTAATTGCAATATTAAAACAAAACTGATAATAATCCTTTATCCATAGGGCAGCCTTAACATAATCTGAGAGTGTTCATCAAAACCATCCAGTGTCATGCATCAATCAACCAACCATCTAATGTCACCATAACATTCTAAACCATGATTTGAAACATTGAACTGTAGAAGACTCTGTTGGTACCATCATAATAGCAAACAAAATATAAGCACAGCATATCCATCATAGATCCATAGGTCTACAAGGGGGTCCCACCTACTAGTTTATTATTAATATAAATAATTAATAGAGCTTGGCAATCATTTGCGAGCATAGTATTCATCGTTGCATTTTTAAGCATCAACAGACACCATTGGTTTTAAGCTTCTAGTAAGACTGATTACACATCTTAGGAGAAGTTTTGTAGTTCAAAACCCAGTGAACACTAATTCCCTTGCATCATCATTTCTCTTAGCAAGATTGGTATTACTTTCTAGGTTAAATATATGCATAATGCAAGAGTAACGAGAAACAACAATCATTGCCATGCCACATTAAAAATGATTATATTTGAATTTAAAATCTAGGTAGATAATTGGTTATCTAGAATTTATATTGGGATCTTGTTCTTTCTCTATTAAATTTTGTAAAATACATATTCGCACTTTTTAATTTTATTTTATTTGATCTTTACTTCAAAGCTTTAATTTCTTGCTTTTATTGAAAAAAAAAGACTCTACTTCAAATTCAATATATGTTGTATTGTAATATTTTGTTGTTTATCCCTATTATGGAATTATAGTTAGTGGTGATTGGTGAGTAATCATCAAACTTTTTTTTATCACGTAGGTTGTAGGGACTCTTCGCCATAAGAACAATATCATCAGCATAAAGAAGGAGGATGATGACTATACTAGTGAGAGTCAGGCCAACACAACCTGCATCCTCCAAAAAATCTTCTAACTTATCAATATAGATGCCAAAAAAGGTAGGGGATAGGGGAAAACCTTGCTTGAATCCTATATTATAGTCAATTTCTTTCGACCAGCCCTCAATGTTCCTAAACTTGACAATAACTTTCTCATATAGCCTTACTATCGCAACTCTTAACTCGAAAGGGACTTTCAGCTCTTCTAACCTATTCCATAGGTTAATCCTTGGGACAATGTCAAAATATTTTCTAAAATAAACGAAACAATATGATTAGATACCTAATGTACAAGAACAAGATAAACAACATGGATGACAAGAGGCTCCCCAAAATTTATTTGAAGTCTATCCAAAACCACTAGCGGCTCAAGCGAGGATGGCATAAAGATGCCAAATCTTGGCTAAATCATTGGGGGATACAAGAAGAAGCCATCATATAGAATATCGATAATATTACAAATATTATCACTTCTAAATTTAAGGAGAATATGTGGTGTGATAAAGAAATAGTGGATAAAAGAAAATTAATATACTACAAGGAGGTGGTCAACCCTAATTTAGAAGATCAAAATTACCTCTCAGTTTTGAAAAGTGCAAAGAAGAAAATCAACATTGTTAAAATAAGAACAAACTCTCATGAGCTACATAGTGAAACTAGGCGTTGAACAACTCCCAAAACACCATGTGATGAGAGAATTTGTCACATTTGTGACACTAAGCAGGTAGAAGATTTAAAACACTTCCTCTTGGATTTCCCTGCCTATACCCATATTATATCCCAATTTAAAAATGTTTGCCACATTATGGACCTTCATAACCTCCCAAGTCATCAAAACTATGGTGATCTTCAATGCTTTTTTAGCATAGAAATACAATTTTAAATAAATTAAAGTAATCTCTTGCCTTCTTAAGTTCTAATAGACCAATTGGTCTCAGTGGACGTTAATCATCATCATCATCATCATCATAATTGTTCATTATTGATATAGTGCATTTTTTCATTTAATACGATGTCACTTTCTTCATGCTTTGAGGTTGATGATATACTCATGATGTTGGTGTGGCATGTGGTTATGGTTATGTGTATGATGCAATTGTGAAATTTTTCTATGGTACCTACAAAAATATTTGATTAGTATATGAAAAAATAATGGAAATATTAACTAACACTTCGAATATTTATTTTAAGCATTTGTTGTTTGAAACCATGAGCTTGATGGTAAATAATATATGGTTGTGATGTTGAATATGCACATGATTGTAATGGTTATGGTGGTCTTGTTTCCTTATAATTTGATCTTTTTTACATGCAAAAACAAAGAGTTAGTATGCAAGTGAAATGCAATTCAAGTATTATGTTCTAAGTCTTAATGCTCTAAGTGTATGAATATTATTTTGTTTATACACATGTTTCATTTGTGGTATAGTTGGTGGTATAAGGCTAGGCATAAGGCTTGAAGTTTTGACCCATGCACTTGTCAAATGGAATGTGAACCTTGAAAACTATGCAAGTTAACATGGAATTCAATGGGAATATTTGATTTGATGGATCCCTTTACAATGATTTCCTTTGAATTTGATGGAGAGTTTGAGGCATGTGGATGATCCCACTTGGCCACCAAGTAAAATATATTAATAGATCAACCTTTTACACCATATGTTCATGGGAAACTTGAGTTTTTAGAGAGCCATTGATCTATATCTAATAGTTCAAAATTGGCACAAATTCTCAATGGCTAACTCCCTAGCCTATTGATAGTCATGTTGTTAATTTCTCTTGGTAATATGTGAGATCTCGATCTAGTTTTTTCATGGTGTTTGAAGGTCAATTTTGACCCAACCATATATTGTATTGAATGAGGTTTATGGTATTAGTTTCAATGTCTATAATGTATGATATTTGTACTTAGGTACTTACAAACTCCTACCCACTAGGAGGTGCAATGTGCAGTCCACCCCTACATCGTGTTTATACTTGACCTTCCCAATGATGATACGATACCTCTCAATCACTACTCTAATGTGATGGATCACTTTCATGGAATCTCCCTCACCTATTCCTACACATGGAACATCTCTAGTACATCTAGAACTTATGGGGTTTCCTTATATGCCTTATGATCCCCCTTTTGGTCTCTAACCTTTGGTTGTTAGTTTGACTCACTTTCACTCTTAGGGCATGCATTTGGGGCATTTTATAACTTCAAGTGTCCACTTACATGTGAAAAACTCATGAATGGATTGGTGATCACTTAAGATGCCTCATTTTAGGTCCATATCTTCCCAAACCCACTTTGGACTTGCTAGTTACAGTGTCAATTTGAGTCAAACCCCTCAATCCCTACCTAATATTTTGACATTAAGCATATTGTGGGTTTCCTTGGGGTACCACAACTTTGAATTTTCAAATCACATAATAGAGAGCCTATTTGAGCCTAAAAATCCACAGTACCATTACACCAAATCCACAACATGAAATCAACATAAGTATGGTGGTTTTGTACAACTTGGACCCTCTAGTGGATAACCTAATGTTCTCTTGTTCCTTGAGGTCACTCTTTTTCTTATTTATTTTTTTCAACTCCTCTTGAACTAGATTAGATACTTCTATATTTGAAAACCCTAATTTATAGATACACATTAGCTACCAAACTCCTCTCTCTCTCTCAATCTCCTAGGGTTGATTACCCTTTTCATATCCAACATGTCTACAAGAAACCCTTTGTCTATCTTGGCTCCAACATTTAAGGTTTGATTGATTCATCTCAGAGCATATTTATTAGCATAGTTCCACTCATACCTTGAAATTTTCAACCCTACAACCTCAAAGGAGGTTCCATTTGTTGTAAATATTGTTTTCATTGATGTCAAAGACAGGCGGAGACTACATATGTCTAAGATAAATATTCCAATATGGAGATTATTGGAAATATTGTTTTTCGATTTTTATGCTCAGTTTGGATACCCTATCTTTGAAGGCCTTTTTACTATGAATACCTACCTCAAATGGGAGCATAGGATATATGGTTGAAAACATTATTCTTATACCTTTCCAATGATACATGGAACTCCCTCTAACTATTTAGGAATGAGGATATATGAAATGTTTGGTTAGGTCATCCCAGCTAGAAAGTACAGGTTGACACAGCCAGTTTTTACAAGTCGACCCCATAAGTGAATTCAAAAACACTATAAATACAATATAGATGTGCACATTTGAAGTGTATCCAAGCAAGAAGATAAAGTACAAGTGCGCAGAAGAGATATGAGGTACGCAAGAGGATTTGGGGAGTATTCTTAGGTTCTAAAATGTGTGCAACAGGAGTTTTCTTGGATTTTTAAGGGAGCGCTATGAATTACTAAGGTATATGATGTTGCGAAGTGCATTATTTTGAGGTTATGATGTTGTATTCTGGAATTATATTCTGGGAATGATGTTATGAGGTTTTCTAGGGCATGAAGGCTAAATCTAACTAGGGTTTGAAGCTATGTCTGGGGTATGAAGCAAGGATATGTGTTGGAGCATGAAAGTTAAGGGTATGATGATGTTGTGAAATGCATGAGGTATGAAGCATGCAAGTGAAATCAAAAGTACTTTGTGAATGAATATCTTATATTGATACCTATATAGGTATTACTGAGTTAGTCCTTAGCTGAGGATATTGGTGTCTCTAGTAGGTTGGTGCCTACAAAATATCTTGTTGAGTTGGTCCTCAACTGAAGAGATTGGTTTCTCCAGTAGCTTGGTGCCTACAAGATTTTTAACAATAGCTTGGTGCCTACAAACATTTATAGATATATTTTTTTGAGGTTTTTCTCCCACGAGGGTTTGCAAATTAAACTATGTGTACTGTGATTTTTGTTAACATTCATTTATTGCTCTAAAGTTAATGAATGATTGATAAATGTTCATTTAAAGTAAAAAATATCTTATATTGATTCACCCTCCTCTCTGTATAAGCATAAGTTCAATAATTGGTATGAAAGCAAGTTCCTTTGAAAACAGTGTAATCGTTGGAAGGAAAATATCGGGAGAACACATGGCTAGTCAAGAAGAATTTTTCTTCATGTCCATGGATAAAAAGTATATTGATACAAAAAATAAATACAATCAGAAAGAAAAATTAGATTTAGAAGAAGAATACATTGATGGGGAATTAAATCTTGAAGCAGAACTCGTTAGTACCTTAGAAGAAATAGACAGACTCAAGGGAAAGAATAAAAAGGAGAAAGAGAAATTGCAGATATGTAAAAAGAAGGATCATGATCATGATGAAACAGAAAAAATAGTTATCGTCCAAAAGAATTAGCTAGAAGAGGAAAAAAGGATAGAAGAAGTGGTGAGAAGTCAGCTGAAAAAAATGAATAAAATTGTGAGAATCTGGAGGTTGAAATCGTTTCCTTAAGAAAGGAAGTAGAAACAACAACTAATCAATTGAGCAGAATCTTGAAGTTTGGAAAGAGTACTGAAATATTAGATAACATTCTCAGTTACCAAAGGTCACCATTCATCAAGACGGGTATTGACTACGACGAAAAACAACAAACCCTCGAAGGAGAAGCAAGCACTAAAGTCACAAAGCCATCAGAAAAAGAAAATGAAGAAAACCTTAAAAGCTATGCTAATATTCTCAAAGGCGCCATCAATAATGAAAGAAGTAGCAGGAAAGGAAATAATGACCAGCAAAAACCTGATTCTTATCAAAAGAATAACAAGAATGAGTTCATAAGAGTTGTTCCACCAAGAAGGCCTTTCACAACCCAGTATCAAAATTTATTTCTTGGCCATTGTTTTCTTGCAATAATTTTGTTCATAAAGCACTAGATTGTAAAGCTTATGCAATAAGTGGTCATGTGAGAGATAGAAACAGAGGTTCTTATAAGACCTCAAAGAATTATTATGTGAGAAACAAAACCATAAGTTATCATGGGTTTGTTGATAGAAACTACAGTTCATTTTCTCCCCTATTTGATTATAATATTGAATTTTATAAGTGCAATAACTATCGGCACATAGCACATGACTGTAGAAGCATCATAATAAAGTATCCTAAACAAAATAGGGAAGAATATGTTCTTACTAAGTGTTATCTCCCAAAATGAACCTGTCCCTTTGGTCGTATTTTGTGGTGGATAGCATGGCTATTGGTGGTTTTCTCAAATTATTTTTGAGTTTTTCTAGCTGCAAAACTTAGGTTTTGGTTTTTGTATTAGAAATAAGATGACCCATAAATGTCTTCTCTTTAAAATTTTCATAAAATGCTTTCAACAGCTAACACATGTTTAAAATATGAGTGTTATATGGTGAAAGGGGCGACTTTCAATAGCTAAGGAGCATCTCTCATAGGTCTGTGGGCTAGTGAAAGTGTTGATTTTCAAAACATCCAAAGGAGCATGGTCGCGGGTCGTGTGCTGGTGAAAGTAAAGACTTTCAACAGCTAAGGATCAATTCTCATGGAGTGGCGCGCTGGTGAAAGCGGTCAGTTTCAACAGCTAAGGGGCATTTTCCACGGGATCGTGCGCTGGTGAAAGCGGTAAGTTTCAACAGCTAAGGGGCGTTTTCCACGGGCCGTTGGCTGAAGAAAGCGGGAATCACGTGTGTTTATCCACATTTCAAAATCAAATCATGATGTGATCAACTCACGCCATGCAATCAAGAAGGACACGCTGATGAAAGTGGGTAATCATTTAAACTCGAGTTCCACGTCCCAGTCGGATTACATCTCGGATCTGGCTCAGAAACTCATGCTCCACAATCATGGCATCGGGGATGGCAAGTTCATATTCAGTGGCACAGGTACAAAAGCTGTACTACCAGTCTGACAACACCAAATTAGATCATTGATTCCATATCACGCATCACTCACGAATGTTTGATAAGTTTCTAATGTGGAAAGAACAGAGTCGAGTGCTTTCAACAGCACAAGACCTCGGCCCGAATAACAGTTTGCTACGTTGGTATACAGAATTGTTGAGGCTTTCAAACTACAAATGGTGAGGAGACGCAGTGGTTCTCTACTCAGAAAAGAGTTGGACAGCCTATCTTTTCTACAGACACATCCAGAAGTCCAGAAACATTTCTCAGACGCAGGATGTATTGAATTCGTTGAGAGGTTGCAGAACAGTTGCTACCAGTCGATAGCAGAGGATTTTTCCAAAACTTTTGATGGGAATAAGGCTCGTGTTGGGTCCTTGGAAATCATTGTAGATGAAGCTGCCATTGCTGCAACAACCAGCCTACCAAGATCGGGCCAAAGTTGGTTCAAAACCACTGCCCCCAAAAACTTGAATTTCAGAGCTTATTTAAAGGAAGAGTTCAAACACAACACATGGAAGAAGGGCATGTCAGTTTCCTATCTAGAAGAGGAGTGGCAGGAGCTGTTTAACGGAATCCAACTCTACATTACCTCAGAGGGCAGGTATGACAAACTCATGATGTATCATTTTAAGCTCCTAGACCATTTCACAGGCAATACTCTCCTCAATTTGCTTTTTTTCTTACATAAGAGTTTAACTAAGGTCTGCAAGAAAATCAGGGCTCAACCCCTAAGCATGAAGAATACTCTGTGCCACTTCGGCCTCATTAAATTGATCGTTCTGGAGGAATTAAAACAACATGGAAGGAGCTGGCAGCATTTTCTATTCTGGGAGGTTTTGAAACACAGACTCAGCCTGTAAATGAACAGGGGAAAGGTTCAAAGAAACAGTTGACTCCTCAAAGCAGTTCGAGGAAGAGGAGGACCCTGCCAGGACCTCCAGAAGATAGAATCTCTGGAGTGAAGTCCCACAGGTCGAAGAAAAGGTTAAACTTTGAAACCACTATAGAACAGCCCATAGAGCAGCCTACAGAGAAGAGAACCAATATATTAAACTTACCCTATACAGACTCAGAATCAGAGCAACAAGATCAATGCCCTGTCACCAAGAGTCCTAAGCAGTCAACTGAGTTTGCACAAAACTATTAGACCTTCACTCATACAGAGGAAGGAGAAACATCAAAAATCTCTAAGTCAAAGAAATCTTAGAAAATCAAGCATCTGAAAGAGGTAATCGCTCAACAAGAGGTTTTGGAACGGGTAATCAAAGAAAGGTATAAGAAGTTGTCTGATAACTTCGTAAAAACCAATGCTGCATTTGAGAGACTGGCTCGGGAAAGTGTTAAAGAGAAGAAAAGAAAGAAGAAACTCACCAAAGAGTACAATAGTCTATGGTGGCTTGCCAAAATCCTTGAAAGGCAGATAAGAAGATTGAAACAAAAAACAAAAGCAAAAATCCCATCCAGATTTGAAGGTACTTGCTCAAGTCGTTGTTAATATGCAAGGTGAGAAATCAGAGACACACTGATTTTTGATGGAATCACAATTTTGAAGGTGAAAACTCGTTTTGGGCGCAGTCAGGGCTTTCACCAGCGCAAAGCGATATTTTATGACCCGTTAGTTGGTGAAAGGCAGCGCTTTCACCAGCTAACTAGCGAAATATAAAACGAGTTAGTTGTTGAAAGTTGGAAACGCATTTTTTGAAGCCAAGGACAGAACAGATTATTTCTCACAGGTTATGAAGGAGTTCCAGAGTATCAAGGGATTGAAAATTGCTTGCAAAGGATTCGACATCAGAGATTTGATGGAATTTTGGAAACCACATGTAAAACAAACTTCCTCAAATATCGACCATGAACGTTGGAGAAATCCAACTGTCAAGACAGGTGTTTTTCCACATTGAATCACATCACATATTCCAGGAGCTAAAGGATGCAGATGGCGAATTTTGGAGATTGAAGACAATTCGAGTGCTAAGTTTAGTTGTTAAGTCTTTATTTTCAAGCTTTGTAATTAGATTTGAATTACTTTTATTAAATACGGATCCATGTTTTTAGGATCTGTAAAACCGATTGTAAGAGGCTATAAATGCCTATTTTTGATATGAGACAAGGGTTCAAACTGGGAGATATTTTATGCTACTGTATAGACTCTTTTTGCAGAAATAAAGTTCAGTTTCCTTTCGTTTGCAATATCAGAATTGTCCATCTTTCATTTTATGTACTTTGTCTCGGTTTATTTTAGTTCATAAAGACTGTTATCTCTTTATTGAACCCATAAACTTGAAAGTAAAGGATTTCTCTCTGTCTTGTATTAAACCCTACATTCATTTGTATTGGCAATCAAGAATAGTGTTCTCCATCTTCTCTTTCAAGTATTTGATCTGATTATTGTTTCCTGAAAGCACTGTATCTTTAGATGTGTGATGAGTTGTTTCTTACATAAATCATTAAAGACCCCATTGTCCCAAACACATAAAAACCATTATTTCTAAGTTACCAAGCATCCTTAGCCTACAACCCTAAGGAGTTTCTTGGAGTGATAACAAATTGGCGTCGTTGCCGGGGAGACGGAATTCAAGCTCTTCTTTCCTAGGATACGACACAGAGATGATCTTTGATGATAGAAAAAGATTAGACATTTTTAGTTGGTTGTAATCATCTATCTGGCGACTCCACAAGTTCATCCTGGCTCCTAAGAGGATCAATACTAGGGAGAATCCTCAAGAATCATCGATCACACCAGTGTCTGATCCAGAATCAATTCTCAGAAAGGGAAAGACCATTCAAGGTCAAACTTCAAGATCAGATACAAAAGGTTATCCTCTTCTTAGTTCTGGAAAATCTACTGCAGAAAAATTTGAGTTCTTTTCAGAGAACACTGATGAAAAAATAGCTGCAAATACTGTAGAAGAACAAAATCTTTTGAGCAACAGGAAAATCCTAGTGATAAAAAATTGATAGACTATAATTTGATTGAAAAAACATTTAAGACTTTAGAAATAAGCCACAGTTATTCTTCCCTTGAGTCTTTCCACTCTCAACAACAAGAAGATCACTTGAACATTTATACCAGCCTCCTTGCTGTTGAACATCTCCTCCAAGAGCTATCTGCTAAGGGTGAAGAAAATTTAGCTGGGCAGCTTGCAAATTTTTACAAAGCCTCTTATCAAACCTCTTTCCCATTAGAAGATTCACCTCTTTCACATTCCTCCAGTGTTGAAGACTTGAAGAAGAAACTATCATTTTCCCCACCTCTGATAGTCATGGTTGCACCACCTCCTTTGACTAAGATGCAACAGATCCTAGCTGCTAGGTATGCACCACTCATATTTCCAAATCCAATAGCAGCCATGCCAACGGGAGATTATCAGAAATATATGCTTAAATTCACAGGCGAAGGCAATATGTCTGCTGAAGAACATATTGAGGCTTTTTATAGTTATGCAGAGAACCTTAATATTGAACAAGAAGATGTTTGGACATGAGTCTTTTTCCAAAGCCTAGATGGCCATGCTAGGAAATGGTTCAAAGAAATCCCTGCTGGTTCCATTGTCGGAATCGAGCAATTGGATGAGACATTTCTGAAACATTGGGGTGACAGAAGAGATTTTGTCTACTACATCACAGAATTCGGAAACTTGAGGAAACAAACTAGTGAGTCAGTCTCTGATTTCACTAAGAGGTTTAACCGGATGTATGCCAAAATACCAGCTGAGATAAAACCATCAGATGCTTCTACCAAGATCACATATTCTGATGCTTTTGATTCAGATTTATGTTTACTGTTGAGAGAAAGGAAGTCACCAACTTTATCTCTCATGCAAGATGTATCCCTTGAGGTGGAATCAAATATTCTAGCCTCTCAGAAGAGAAAAGGAGAATCTGATAGGAGAATACCAAAAAGTGAGGCTTCATCTTCATCAAATGCTGATCTGAAACTTGATAAAATGGCCAAGATGCTAGAGTCTCTAACCTCTCAGATATCTAAGCTCAAGATCAAAATGACTCTGCAGGCAGAAATCCGAATCAAAATCCAAATAACTTCAGAAGGAATAATCAACCAACTCAGATCCTGCAAAGAGAAAAGAATTCTAGTGAAGATCAGAGGATAAAGGTCCCTCTTCAAAATGTTGTGATGGACGAAGACAATGGTGAAGATCAAGAAGATGGAGAAGGTGACATTCATTGTGTTGGAGAAGAGACAGGGAAATCTTATCTAACACAACATGACTATGAGGAATCACTTATGACTGAACAGACAGAAGATGATCTTCTTGGTGATGACATTTTCACAACAGAAGATAAAAATAGATATAACCTTCGATCCAAATCTAATGCTGCTCAACAAGATGCACCAACCTCTCCTGAAACGATTGTTTCCCCTATTAAGCAAAAGGATCAGACATCGGAGGATCAGCAAGCAAATTCTTCAAAGGTGAAAGCATCACCCCCCCCCAAGAAGACTGTTGCTCCTGTCAAGCATCAAATTCCATAAAGTCAACCTCCTGTCGAACAACAAAAGAATCAGGAAGCCCCTTCAAATCAGGTAAAGGTTCCTGATAAAGATGCTGATAAGGTTCCATATTCTTTTAATTTTGAGGCTGAAATACAAAAGATTAAGATTCATATTCCTCTAGTTGAGATGATGAAAAATGAAATGTTCAAAAGGGATATCCTCAAAACTCTAGATCCCCAATCTGTATCCCTTTCTGCTGATATCCTCAACATATATGATGATAAGCCAACCATTACTCTGGGCCAAATGGTAGAAGACAGAGATGAAATGTGTCCTCCCTTTTACATCTCTTTGAATATTCATGATAAAACACTGCATAATTGTTTGTTGGACTCCGATGCTTCGCACAATTTGATGCCAAAGGCAGTCATGGATGAGCTTGGGCTGGAGATCACCAAGTCTTATCATGACCTTTTCTCTTTTGATTCTTGAAAATTCAAATGTCTTGGGATGATTAAGGATTTGGCTGTAACCTTAACCCAAGCATCTATGAAGACTATGGTGATGGATATAGTGGTGGCCGACATAACTCCTAAATTTGGATGCCTACTATCGAGATCATGGATGAAGAGATTAGGTGGCACTCTTCAAATGGATATCTCCTATGCTACTATCCCTGTTTTCGAAGGGGTGAACATGAGGCTATACAGGGAATCCCAGTTGGCATATGTGATCAGTGACGAGAAAAATCCATCCAATCATCCTATCTATTCGGTTGACACAGGTATGGGATCTTGTATTTTGCAAATTGATGATTCACTGCCTGATACATTGCTACTCAGAAATCCCACAGATCAGATCACAGTTCAGCCCACAGAGACATCAGAAGAAGACCTTTGGACCATGTTCTTTGACGATGCTTTCACTAAGGAGTCAGTTGGAGCAGGAGTGGTATTCATTTCTCCTTCTAAGAAAACTTCTCATTTGTCCTTTAAACTCGATTTTAAAGTGACTAATAACATTGTTGAATATGAGGCACTACTTTTGAGGCTGAATGCAGCCAAAGAGAGAAACATTAAAAGATTGCAGGTGTTTGGAGATGCAGATTTGATCATCCAGCAGGTGAATAAGTCCTTTCAAACCAAACATGTCAGGCTGAAGGCATACAGAGATGAGGTGTTGAAGGCAATTCATGATTTTGCAGATTTTAAAATTACATATGTACCTAGAGCAATGAATGAATTGGTTGATTCATTGGTTGTGTCTTCTTGTGAATTCATACCCCCTCTGCCTCATAAGTTAACTTACGAAATTCAAGTTAAATATAGGCCATCTCTCCCTGATAATGTAAAATTTTGGAAAGTTTTTGAAGACAATGTTGAACTCACTAGATTCCTTGCAGTGATAAATGAGTTTGCAGATCTGCAGATTGATCAGGAGAACGAACATGACCATGAAGTTGAGGATCCAAATTTCAAAAGAAAAATTGCAGCACATGAAATAGTTCAGTTGTCTACTAACAGAATTCCTAAAGGTTTGGTCCCGTTGGAAAGGTTGTTCGATAACAACGATGTGGTTTTCAAATTGCAAAGCGGGGAAAAAGATTTAGAAGTTTTGCAGTATAATGTGGCAAGTGAGAAAGATCCTAAATATGTCAACCTAGCCTCACATTTGACTGAAAAACAAAGGGTTGATTATGGGGAATTGCTAAAAGAGTTTACAGACATCTTTGCTTTGCAGTATGATGACTTGAAGACTTTTGACACAGAGGTGATTCAGCATAAGATTCCCTTGAATAAAGACACCAAGCCATTCAGACAGAAGCTAAGATCTTTCAACCCTTTGTTGTTTCCTACAATGGAAAGGGAAATTAAAAAACTGTTGGATTCCCACATCATCATTCCCCTCAGGTATTCAGAGTGGATTGCGAATCTCGTACCGGTCAGGAAGAAGAATGGGGAGATCAGACTCTGCGTCGACTTCAGAAATTTGAATAAGTGCTCTAGAAAGGACAACTACCCTCTGCCCAAAATGGAGCATATTTTGCAGAAAGTGTCAGGATCAAAGGTGATGTCTTTTATTGATGGGTTTTCTGGATACAATCAGATTGTTGTCCATCCGGAAGACAAAGAAAAGACTATGTTTACCACTCCATGGGGTACGTTTATGTACGAGAAGATTCCCTTTGGATTGATGAATGCAGGGGCGACATTCCAAAGAGAAATGGACATTGCTTTCGTTGGAGAGAAAGATAAATTTGTCCTGATTTATCTCGATGATATCACCGTTTTCTCAAGCAGCCATGAACTTCATTTCCAGCACTTAAAAAGGACATTCCTGAAATGTCGAAGGTATGGCAGTCCTCTTAATCCAAAGAAATCGAATTTTGCACTTAAGGAAGGGAAATTACTTGGGCATATTGTTTCAACTGATGGGGTTAAAATTGACCCAAAGAGGGTAGAAGCAATTAAAAATCTGTCTCTTCCTAGATCCAAAAAGGACATTCAGTCTTTCCTTGGGACTATAAAATTTGTCAGAAGGTTTATAGTAAATTTTGTTGAACTCATAAAGCATATCACTGCTATGTTGAGAAAAGACTCTGAGTTAAAGTGGACCGAAGGATCCAAACATTCATTCAATGCCATCAAGGAAGCCATCACAACAGCCCCTGTTTTTATCAGCCCCGATTTCTCCAAGGTATTTTACATTTTTTCATTTGCTTCAAGTGATACAATCGCAGCAGTACTCTTGCAGAAAAATGTTGATGATCAGGAGCAGCGGGAATCATGTGCGTTTATCCACGTTTCAAAATCAAATCATGATGTGATCAACTCACGCCATGAAATCAAGAAGGACGCACTGATGAAAGTGGGTAATCATTTAAACTCGAGTTCCATGTCCCAGTCGGATTACATCTCGGATCCGGCTCAGAAAGTCACGCTCCACAATCATGGCATCGGGGATGGCAAGTTCATATTCAGTGGCGTAGGTACAGAAGCTATATTGTCGGGCTGACAACACCAAATCAGATCATTGCTTCCATATCACGCATCACTCATGAATGTTTGATAAGTTTCTAATGTGGAAAGAACAGAGTCGAGTGCTTTCAACAGCGCAAGACCTCGGCCCGAATAACAGTTTGCTACGTTGGTATACAGAATTGTTGAGGCTTTCAAACTACAAATGGCGAGGAGACGCAGTGGTTCTCTACTTAGAAAAGAGTTGGACAGCCTATCTTTTCTACAGACACATCCAGAATTCCATAAACATTTCTCAGATGCAGGGTGTATTGAATTCGTTGAGAGCTTGCAGAACGGTTGCCACCAGTCAACAGTAGAGGCTTTTGCCAAAACTTTTGATGGGAATAAGGCTCGTGTTGGGTCCTTGGAAATCATAGTAGATGAAGTTGTCATTGCTGCAGCAACCAGCCTACCAAGATCGGGCCAGAGTTGGTTCAAAACCACTGCCCCCAAAATCTTGAATTTCAGACCTTATTTAAAGAAAGAGTTCAAACACAACGCATGGAAGAAGGGCATGCCGGTTTCCTATCTAGAAGAGGAGAGGCAGGAGTTGTTTAAGGGAATCCAACTCTACATTACCTCGGAGGGGAGGTATGACAAACTCATGATGTATCATTTTAAGCTCCTGGACCATTTCACAGGCAAGACTCTCCTCAATTTGCCTTTTTTCTTACATAAGAGTTTAACTACGGTTTGCAAGAAAATCAGGGCTCAACCCCTAAGCATGAAGAATATTCTGTGCCACTTCGACCTCATTAAATTGATCATTCTGGAGGAATTAAAACAACAGGGAAGGAGCTGGCATCATTTTCTATTCTGGGAGGGTTTTGAAACACAGACTCAGCCTGTAAATGAACAGGGGAAAGGTTCAAAGAAATAGTTGACTCCTCAAAGCAGTTCGAGGAAGAGGAGGACCCTGCCAGGACCTCCAAAAGATAGAATCTCTGGAGTGAAGTCCCACGGGTTGAATAAAAGGTTAAACTTTGAAACCACTACAGAACAGCCCACAGAGAAGCCTACAGATAAGAGAACCAATATATTAAACTTGCCCTATACAGAATCAGAATCAAAGCAACAAGATCAATGCCATGTCACCAAGAGTCCTGAGCAGTCAACTGAGTTTGCACAAAACTATGAGACCTTCATTCATACAAAGGAAGGAGAAACATCAAAAATCTCTAAGTCAAAGAAATCTCAGAAAATCAAGCATCTGAAAGAGGTAATCGCTCAACAAGAGGTTTTGGAACGGGTAATCAAATAAAGGTATAAGAAGTTGTCTGATAACTTCGTAAAAACCAATGCTGCGTTTGAGAGACTGGCTTGGGAAAGTGTTAAAGAGAAGAAAAGAAAGTAGAAACTCACCAAAGAGTACAATAGTCTATGGTGGCTTGCCAAATGCCTTGAAAGGTAGATAAGAAGATTCAAACAAAAACAAAAGCAAAAATCCCATCCAGATTTGAAGGTACTTGCTCAATTCGTTGTTAATATGCAAGGTGAGAAATCAGAGACACACTGAGTTTTGATGGAATCACAATTTTGAAGGTGAAAACTCGTTTTGGGCGTAGCCAGGGCTTTCACTAGCGCAAAGCGATATTTTATGACCCATTAGCTGGTGAAAGGCAGCGCTTTCACCAACTAACTAGCGAAATATAAAACGAGTTAGTTGTTGAAAGTTGGAAACGCATTTTTTGAAGCCAAGGACAGAACAGGTTATTTCTCACAGGTTATGAAGGAGTTCCAGAGTATCAAGGGAATGAAAATTGCTTGCAAAGGATTCAACATCAGAGATTTGAGGGAATTTTGGAAACCACAGGTAAAACAAACTTCCTCAAATATCGACCATGAACGTTGGAGAAATCCAACTGTCAAGACAGGTGTTTTTCCACATTGCATCACATCACAGATTCCAGGAGTTGAAGGATGCAGATGGCAAATTTTGGAGATTGAAGACAATTCGAGTGCTAAGTTTAGTTGTTAAGTCTTTATTTTCAAGTTGTTTAATTAGATTTGAATTAATTTTATTAAATACGGATCCATGTTTTTAGGATCTGTAAAACCGATTGTAAGAGGCTATAAATGCCTATTTTTGATATGAGACAAGGGTTCAAACTGGGAGATATTTTATGCTACTGTATAGACTCTTTTTGCATAAATAAAGTTCAGTTTCCTTTCGTTTGCAATATCAGAATTGTCCATCTTTCATTTTTTGTACTTTGTCTCGGTTTATTTTAGTTCATAAAGACTGTTATCTCTTTATTGAACTCATAAACTTGAAATTAAAGGATTTCTCTCTGTCTTGTATTAAGCCCTACATTCATTTGTATTGGCAATCAAGAATAGTGTTCTCCATCTTCTCTTTCAAGTATTTGATCTGATTATTGTTTCCTGAAAGCACTATATCTTTAGATGTGTGATGAGTTGTTTCTTACATAAATCATTAAAGACCCCATTGTCCCATACACATAAAAACCATTATTTCTAAGTTACCAAGCATCCTTAGCCTACAACCCTAAGGAGTTTCTTGGAGTGATAACACCAAGCATAGAGAAGAATACACAAAGATGTGGAAAAGGAAGCAAGAAGAACCAAAGAAGGAAGAATATGGACTTGCAATGTATGCTCAAGATAAAGGAATCCAATGGTACATTGATAGTGGATGTTCAAAACACATGACAGGAGATCAAAGAAAATGTATCATCCTAAAG
>ML834385.1:20293-36899 GCA_009831015.1 Picea engelmannii
GATCACAGGTGCAACGAGATCTATGCTGCATGATCAGAGTTTGCCTCTTTATCTATGGGCAGAGGCAAGTGCTACTACAATTTACCTACATAACAAGAGTCCCCACATGATTTTGGGGAAGATGACTCCTGAGGAGGCCTTCACTGGTAGGAGGCCCGATGTTGAGCACATTAGGATTTTTGGTTTCTTGATCTATTCTCACATCCCCTCAGAGAAGAGGATAAAGCTAGACCCCACAACCCAACAGGGGATACTATTTGGATACTCAGAGGTCTCCAAAGCCTACTAGATTTACATTCCATCACTACAAAGAGTGGTGGTGAGAAGACATCTTATATTTGAGGAGGGTAGGGATTTTCAGAGATATATCGAGTCGAGAGTCAATGTTGAGGATGATGCAGAGGCATAGATTGATGTCTCAGAGGGAGCACAACCTAAGGTTTCTGGTACGCCAGTTTCAGGAGTGACAAGGTCACCTTGCACAAACTCAGGTTCATAGTCATAGGGAGTTCAGACAGAGGCTTCAAGATCTCATAGTGTTGAGACTAGACCTGAGGCAGATACTCTTGGGCAGGGAGATCTTACTTCTCCTTTGACTACTTCAGGGAAGAGGAAACTGAGATGGTTTTAGGAGACCCTGAAGGAATCCAAAGAAAACGTAGGGGAGCCCAAGAGATAGTTTAGAGAGAGAAAACCTCTGGAGAGTATTGGGTCCTATTTGGATATGGTGACGAGTATCTCAGATACTGAGCCACAAACATTTGCGCAGGCAGTTGACCAACATGTTTGGCGAGAGGTAATGCTGGAGGAGTATGACTCCATTATGCGCAATGATGTTTGGGAGGTGGTTTTGAGGCCAATGGGGAAGTCATTTATGACTTACAGATGGTTATACAAAACCAAGTATGATGTAGATGGAAACATCGAGAAACATAAGGTCCTATTTGTGCCATGAGGATTCTCTCAGATAGAGGGAGTCGATTATAATGAGACATTCACACCAGTTGCGAGATACACCTCGATTAGGAGTATTATTTCCATAGCGATCGATATGGGTTGGAGGATACATTAGATGGATTTAAGACCACATTTCTAAATGGATTTATAGAGGAGGAAGTGTACATTGAGAAACCACAGGGGTTCGAGGTGAGTGAAAGGGAGTCTCACATGTGCCTTTTGAGAAAGACACTATATGGTATGAAGCAAGCTCCTAGAGCTTGGTATTCACGTATTGACACATACTTGCTTCAGATGGGATTTTAGAAGAGCGATGCTGATCCTAACCTATATTACATCATTAGCGGTGAGGACACACTCATTCTCATTCTGTATATGGATGACTTGTTCATCACAAGCGCAAAAGATCTCATAGCTGAGTGCAAGCTAGGACTTGCATTAGAGTTTGATATTAGTGACATCAGGTTGATGCACTATTTTCTGGGTATGGAGGTATGGCAGAATGAGGGTCACATATTTATTGGGCAGGGAAAGTATGCTGCAGATATTCTGAGTAGGTTTCAGATGGAGGACTACATGCCTATGTCGACACCCATGGTCACCAACTGGAAGAAGTTTAGCACTTTAGATTCCTAGTTGGTGGATGCTACAATTTATAACCAATTGATCGGTTCACTTATGTATCTGGTCAACACTAGACCATATATTTTTTTTGTCGTGAACACTCTCAGACATCATATGGTAGAGCCGAGGAGTGTTCACTAGATTGGAGAAAAACATGTGTTGAGGTACATTGATGGGTCAGTTCGTTATGGCTTGGAATATATTAAAGGTGATGGAGTAATTTTGGTTGGCTACACTAACTTAGACTGGGCAGGATGTGCTACTGATAGGAAGGACACCTCATGGTGTTGTTTTGGTTTGGGGTTAGGACTTGTTTCCTGGTTCAGTCGAAAACATAAGTCAGTTGCTTTGAGTTCCGCCAAGGCACAATATATGGCGGCCAGTCAGGCCAGTTGCAGGGCCATTTGGCTTCGTAAGATGTTGGTATGATTATTTGGTCAAGAGTTGCCTCCGACTGTCATTCACTGCGATAATCAGAGTTGTATCAAACTCTCTGAGAATCCAATTTTTCATGACCGGTCGAAGCATATTGAGATCATATATCACTTCATCAAAGATTGGTTTCAGAGAGGGGAAGTACAGTTACATTATATACCCACTGACGAGAAGATTGCATATATTCTCACTAAGGCCCTGCCAAGGGGAAAACATGTCTACTTCAGAGACAAGATGGGCTTGGTGAGAAACACTTTCCTTGGTAAGAGGGAGTGTTGAGATTTGTGTACCTTGGGAAGTGGTCCCCTTGTGTTTGTGAGCCTCTAAACAAAAGTGGGAAATTCTTTGTACTATGTACCTTGTACTTTATGTCTAATTTCACTTTGACTTAGGAGATTTAAGTCAAAAGTGAAATTTGGTCATTTTAGCCTAAAATGACTATTGATTCACTTTGTGGGTGAATTAGGAGACATAAAGTGAACTTAGGGAACTTAATCCAAAGTGGGTTTGTGAGTGAGATTATTATGGGATGATCTCAACCTTTGATTAGAGATGGGATGGGATGATCTCATCCATCCATCTTTTAGGTTTCCTTATGTAGGTTCAAGAGGGGCACATAGGGCAAGGAGAGGCTCATTCACTATTATGTTCACTTGGAGAGTTTAAGAGGAGCATTGGGATGATTATGGAGGCTATGGTTGAGGGAACATGGAGGACTCATGGAGGCTTAGTCCCTCATTTATTCGTGGTTGTTGTTCTTGCTTGGAGGAGGGCACACTATAGGAGGAGGGCGCACCTATAGGAGGGAGTATTGCAATGGTCAGATTGCTTTGAGGATAGTTTTAATGGAGGGGTAGAGCACATATTCAGAGTTGTGTGCAAGGTTTTCTCCATCAGAGCTTCAGGGAGCAAGGGTGCTTCATTTCAGTGGGATTGGACAACATTTGAGGAGGGTGCACCATGCTTGGGCGCATATTTCTTCTTGGACTTGTATAACAACTTGAGAGAACATGCCATTGTATTAGGTTCATTTGTTTCATGTACTTGTTGTATTCCACCTTCTTTACTTCACATATATAGACTGATATTCCAAACTAGTTTTCCCTAGGGGTTTTATCGAGGGTCATGTTGACCAAAAATACATGTGTTCATTTTCATGTATGCTAGAGTTTAGAACACCATTATTTCAACAATAAATATCTAGAGGTGTGTTACATATTTTATGGTATGCATTTGCTAACTTGTTGGTGACTAAAACTACATGCTAGAGCACCTAAAAGCCTATGTAACCTTAACTAAAACAACAATAAAGTTCCTGGTCAGTTTGCTGATTTAAAACAAAAGAAAACAAGAGTGTGACATCATAAAATTAGAGCCATCTTGAGGTCAAAGACAGACCTAGATGGAAACCTGTTAGGACCTCAGAAGATCTTCAGTGAGGGACCACTTGATTCCATATTTGGTTGAGAAGCTGACAAGCAAGGAGATGTTGGATGCATTGAAAAACTTGTACAATAAAAAGAACGAGAACATGAAGATGACCCTAAGGGACAAACTCCACAACACTAGGATGGCCAAGGGAGAGAGTGTGGTCTCCTATATCACCCGAATTATATAGGTGAAGGATGAGTTGGCAGTTGTAGGGGAGATTATTCCAGACTCGGATTTGGTGCACATATCCCTAGAGGGATTCACAAAAGAGTGGGATGTTTTCGTGAAGCGTGTGGTGGGGAGAGAGAAGCTCCCAGGTTGGAGAAGACTATGGGATGACTTTACTTAGGAGGAGATCCAGAAGTGGTCTTAGAGTATAGATCAAGAGAAGGCAGAGGGGGTGCAAACGAGCAAAATGTTTCTCTTTTGAGAAAGAGAAAATACATGGAGAAGGACATGAACAAAGTGAAATGATTTGCATGTCACAAGATTGACCACTACACTAGTCCAAAGAAGAAGAAGAAGAGGGTGCTAGAGGTATCAGCTTCAACTGAGGTTGCTGAGTTTACTAAGATGTTCGAGAGGGAATTTTCTCTGATGATTGATTTTTTAGGAAGTGGTAGTGCAGAGTTTGGGACATTGGAGTGTGGTTTGTGGACAATGGTGCATCTTTGCATATGACGAGAATGAGGTATATTTTCTTTAGTTTTTCAGAGATAGACTCAGATTTCTATGTGGGTTGTGGGGCTAGAACCAAACATGCAGTGAAAGGGGTTGGATGCATGAGATTGCAACTGGAGTTAGAAGGTTTTCAAGAGTTGGCTAAGGTGTTGTTTGTTCCAAATCTACCAATAAATTTACTCTCAGTGTCAGCTTTGGAGGTTGATGGATGTGGAGTTGTGTTCTTCCGTGGATTGGTGTTTCGATATCCATAGGGAGCTACTCTAGGAACAACAATATTGCTTGATGTCCAATATGAGAGGTTTTATAGGTTGTTGGGACAACCTGTGGTTGGATCCAATGGATTCTTGGATTTAGAATCCATTTCAGTGTCAGAGAGTGAGTGGGTTTCTCGGGAGAGTGAGTTGATACCGGGGACTCAATCTTCTTCCAACACTCTCATAGGACTCAATTGGTATGAGATGACACAATTGGATGCTCAGAGGAGTGAGGATACTCCTAGGAGCATGTCTTGGATTGATAGGTTTTCAGATCAGAGTTCAGTGCAGATAGCAGCAGTGGCTTTCGGTTTAGAGGTAGTAGAGGCTTCTAGTTCCAAGGGACCAATTACAACAATAGATGAGATGATGGGGTTGGAGGCAGATTTCGGTGGAGGTTCCAAAAGTACCTCCCTTGCTAAGAGGGAGTGTTAGTTTTTTCAGCTCAGAGGTACTTCTGCATTGGAGGTTCCCAACATGAAGAAGTGATCGAGCAAATGTCTCTCTCTAGTGGCTTGACTTTATAAAGTTAAGTTGGGTCCTTTTTATTTAATGAGTAAAAGTGACTTTATAAAGTGTGGACCACTCAAGTGATTTAAGTGAACTCAATGGAAGATTAAGTCATGATTGTTGATCTGAAGAGGGCAATATCTAATCTTGACCATCTATCTCTTTGGAGATCTAGGGTTAGGGAAGTTACTCACTAATTAGTGAATAAAGACACCATTTGAGGGAGATGGGGCACACTTTTCAAGGAGAGCTTGAGAGGGAATGTGAAGATACATTCCAAGAAAGACCAAGAGAGATTGAGCTAAAGGAGAAAGGAGAAAAACATCAAGTGAAGGGGTGCATATCTCAAGGAAGAGAGAGCACACATCCTAAGGAGTAGTCTCAACATTAAATCAATGCTTACAACAAAACCTTCATGCATAGCGTACAACGATTAATGATAGTGTCATACAACTTACTTTGGGACTGGAATCAAGGCACTTTGGGCGTATATTTTGAGATAGAGTTGTATTGATTTAAAGGCACCTTGCTGCTATAAATCAATACTGTATGTACTAGAAAGTACAAAAGCTAGGTGCTGTTTTCGAGGGTGTAGTTACAACAGTTAAAGGGTGACAGGCCGTACAGGAGGGGTCGTACAATTTCACTGTTCTTGCTACACCAAAATCGAGGTGTTAGTTTGACACATATTTCTAGGAGTTTGGGCTGTGTATTTGAGATAAGTACAATGATTTAGGAGGATGAAAAGTACTGTTGTAATTTCAGAGTATGTTCCTTCATGATCTCAATAAGAAAGATCTCTCCTTGGATGGTTTTCCTTTTAGGGTTTTTCTAGGGGCATTGCCCATATATCTAGTGTCAAATGTGGTGATATTTTGTCTATTGTTAATTGTTATTTCTACTACTATATTTTTTTTCAGATATATGTAATTTTGTATTTCTGCTCATAGTTCCAGTTGAATGCTTGTGCTAACATGCATTATTGGTGAATGCTATTGGAGGTTGAAATCTTGTTATTGACTAAGTGTTTGTCTAGTATTTTTCAACAAGATGAATGTGACTATCTATTGCTATAGAATGATTCTACATTTAGTTGATGTGGAATATTTTGTTGTTACCTTATGTTACTAAACACTAGTTTGTTGAGGAGTCATTTGTTGCTTCCATAGTTGTTGAATTTTAGATTGATGAGGAATCATATGTGCTGTCATGTTTTAGCATATATGTGACAACTATAAAACATGCCATGCAAATCGTTTGTTGTCAACAAATTGTCTCCATTACCTTAATCATACATTCATGCCAACTACTTCGCAAGCCTCCAATCAATACCTTGTATAAGAACACTGTCCTTAAAATACTATTTGGTTGAAATATTAGTGCATTGTAAATTAATATATTGATGTTTAGAGTGTTGTTTGTTGCATTAATATTGGAAGAAACACTACATAAGTGGAGGAGACTGAGGAATACGTATGTTTCATCAACTAGAGGAGAACATGGTAGTCACATCAATCACCCCAAAGTAAGTCCATGAAAATCCTCAATATTTCAATCATTTATGGGGTAATCAAATGAACCATGTCCTTACCACAACTTGGTATCCTCCATTTCATTGGTAATATTGGAGAGCTCAACAAGACTGGCCACAATATCAATAACAAGAATTGTTTCCCCCTCGACAAAATAGGGATCAACATGCCCTCTTGGAAACTCCTCAAAACTATGACTCGATGTTGAGTCTGCATCAATTCCAATAACTTGCGAAATGGTGCCAATAAGTGGGTTTTGTAGCTTGTGACAACTCTAACATTGTGCATAAATCACTTATAACAAATTCAGCCCCAGAGGAATGACCTAGCCTATATTGAATTCTATAGGGGAGATTGAAAACCTTATACCAAAATTATCTTAAAAAGAAGTATTAAAGGCTACAATATATTCTTCACATGAGGTTAGGTAGTGAATTTCTATTTTTTTATAGATATATTAGGTTGAATTTATAAATTAGCATTAGATAAACCCCAATGTGTAAGGCTTGATGCCTTTATACCTAATGCCTTTAGAGAATAATTTGGAATCATATGGATACTTCCTAGCTTTCCTAAAAATCACATCCTTTGCACTTCCTTAGAAAATTAAGCCCAATGCTTTCCACAACTTTTTGAATTGAGGAATTTTCTAACAACACAACAAGAACATTTATAATTTAAGGAACCAAATGGAGACAATATCAAAACCTGTTTCTCTAGCATACGGTCCTCGAAGTCTATTTTTGAGTCAATTTGAATAATTTTGTTTTGATATCTTACAAAAAAATTATGCCTGAAATAGTGACTGGTTGTCCCCAAAATCTACACTGCAAAAAAATCTGCATCCTTGACTATTCATCAACATATTTAATATATCAATTCAAAGTGTTTTTGAAACTTGTTTCTATGTCTATGAGTTTACTTTCATCTCCCACTAGAATCATGTCAATCCAAAATTGGACAAAAGAGTTGCACCCAAAAAGGTAATTAATTATTGGCTGGAAATTGTAAACAACTCTATTATGTAGGTTTTTTCTTAGTGGATTTAAGATATCAATTTAAAGTATATTTACAACCTATATTTCTAGTGGAAATAGGTCTATGAATATACTTGTTCATACTTTTATCTCCCATTGGAATCATTTCATTCCAACATATGATGAAAGAATTATGTCTACCAATGCAACCATTCGTCCAAGATGGAAATTCAAAATGACTCTATAATTGTTTCTAAGAAGATTTGACATAGTAATTGAACACACTTTAAAAAACTATTTCTACTGGATATATCCTAGGAATCTGTTGCAATTTTCCTTTTGAACCAATCCAATGTGATAACATATAAATTTTTTATCATCAAAACATTGTTGGGTAGTCTAATATAGCCACCACTCAACAAGTTAAAAATGATAACTAGTTAATGCCTCATTTTTAGGCACTGTTTACAATCATTTTTTGATGTTTATTAGGAGAAGAAAGTCAATCACGTATCTCTTCTTCTATAATCTCACCATATATTTCAAACCAAGTGCTAGCTTTTTATAGGTCACTAAAATATCAACTACATTAAATTATCCACAAAGGAGTGACTACCAAATCTTTTTTTGAGTTTTTACGGAAAAGATAACTCACCAAGGAATCCAAAAAATGAAAACCCATATGTTATTAAGTCCTTAAAATAACAATGTTTGTAGTACAAGTTTCTAAGAGTTTGATGCAAAATTGTTCAAGCTACTGAACCGACAAAATGAATATTTCCCATAAAGTGCAAATGGGCAAAGCACATGGAAAATGAACTGTTGGTTCCGGGAATTAAATCAAGAAATAACGTTGCAGAAGCAAAGTATAACATGCTATAGAAGTAAAGTATTCATCAACTTTATTCATCAATGGTATTTATTAGTTATGATGGGGACATTGCTGCATAATAAGTCTTTAAGAAGACCTAACGTCTTCTGCTATTGCGAAAAAAATATGTCAATTTTATCTTAACGATAGCTATGCATTTTGTTACTTGAGTTTTCTAGAGATAAACTGTGTATAAAATTTCTAGAAATAAATTGTGCATTTTATTACTTGAGTTTTCTAGAGATACACTATGTATAAAATTTCTAGAAATAAACTGTGCATTCTGTTGCTTGAGTTTTCTAGAAAAGAGAGTTTGGGTGGATATTTATAGAGTTAAAAATTAAGGAAAAAAATGAATACCTCTATGAAGACAATGCAATTTTCCTTATTTTGTTGATATGGAAGACTAAGGGTCATGAAAGTTTAGGAATTCCTTCATCATGGTTTGAATAAGAAGCTACCATTCATGAAAGATTTCAAGTATAACTACAATCTCTAGCACTATACAACTATGAGGAAGCTCAAAATAGTTGAATACTGAGGGATCCCCTGCCTTCAATACAAGGAAAACAAAGACTTTGGGGTGCTTGAAAACTAGCTTGCTAGTAGGTACCCCTCTATCAAAATAATAAAAAAAAAAAAAAAAAAAAAAATCCTTGAAATGAAAACAACATTGTTAAGAGTGCTAGGAAAATACACGTGTCCATTTTTGAATTAATTGGACACTTTGTTTTATGATATTTTGACTTATCAAAATTATCCTTGATTAGTAGAAAATTTTCCTCTATCTGCATCACATATGGCCATTGTATGGAATTGATATGCTCTTCATGTATCTACATGGGGAGACTTGTAATTCTTTTGTGTGAACCTCCTAAGAGTGTGCGATGATCTTTTCTTCATTGAAATCCACAACCCGATTAATCAAAACTTATATGGGTTTAGATCACTTGCATGCAAAGGATTTTCTTTATTCCCACTTTCCTTGAATTTGGAATTCCCAAATCCTTCCTCTCACTAGTCTTTTCAATTTCCTTATTTTTCCAAAATTTTCATGTGAAGGTTTGCAAAAAATCTTCCAAAATATGCCCATACACATGGCACCTACCACATTGAAATTAAATTTTTACATAATTCAAAATTTGTATGTGAGTCGTCTTCCCCATTTCAATCTCAATAAATTTTGGTAGCTCCTCTTTTATGTCTGATTCCACCAAAATACATGCTACAATCCTATATACACTATTTTTGTAAGATTCATCAACATTAGTCCAATCCATATAGTCCCTTTTAACCCTAAGAATCTTATCAAACCAAATCTCTAGGGGAAGACTTGGAAATTTCACCCCAATTAGCTACTTAGTAGTAGTTTCTAACCTCATATCAAAACAAATAGACCATTTTTTCAATAGAAAAATTGTTGACCCCCCATACCAATGGCTTCTTAGCATTAGATGAAATTTCAATGCATACCTGAGAAATGGATACCAAAATTTTTAAAGCGAATCATTAAGGGTTCTCTCCACATGTACCTCCCATAGACCTTCCTGTCAAATCCTTTCCTTGGGCACTCCATAATTTGTTTCATGTAAACGTCCTCCCCAACTACCATTTTAAATAGATCCTTTCTTTTCTTAATGTGCCTTCGATTATTCTTCACCAAATTAACTTTAGGTTTCCCCACATCACAACCTTTTGTTTGCCCATTTCCACTCAAATATTCCATATCTAATCTCTTATCCATGAAACCTAAACCCTTGATCTCTTCCTCTCAGTTTAAACCTCTCGCCAAAACCTTATTTATCAGAGAAACAACCCTTTCATAAACTCTAACTAGGTATGTCTTAAAGGTTCTGCCCACATCATCTTTTGATAGAAGATAATATTGGAAATGAAGACATTCTCTCGTTCATATGGATCAATAATATAATCCATCAATTGTTTCTCCTTAGACTCTATCTCTATCCTATTCATAATACATACATACATACATACATGTGTGTGTGTTTTGCGACAAAAAATTTGGGCATTGTTGTCCGACTGTGAATTACAATTCATCGCGATATCTATCCTGTAGGTGAGAATGAGAGTGATGGTACTTTTTCAGCCCCACAATAATATCTAAAAAAAACAACTTTCTCACATGTACATACCCTATCCCCCTCTAGAATTGAACATGTGACCTCTAAGGAGAAAACCATGCTCTCAACTGTTAGGCCCACTCAAAATGTACTACACACACATTCTCCCCTTCATATGGATTAGAGGTGTAATCCACCAATTTCTCCTCATAATCCATCTTGACCCTAGTCATAATACATATATACATTCATTCATACATTTACATGTGTGTATATATGTATGTATTCTCTCTCTGTCTCTCTCTCTACACACACACATGTGTGTGTATATGTTTAACCAAATAAACACTAATATACTTATATAAATATAAACCAATAAAAGTGTAAAGTAGAGAGATCTAAGTGCCCTCAATGGGGATGATACCTCCTTTCCCTAGCCATGATGGTGTTGAAATTATGCTTATACTGAGAGGGGGGATGGATCAATATAAGAAACTTTTTAATTTAAATGAGCATTCATCAATACATTCATTAACTTTAAAACAATAAATGCATGTAAACTCAAATCACAATACACAAAGTTTAATTTGGAAACCCTTGTGGGAGAAAACCACAAAAAAATATCTTTATAAATCTCTATAGGAACCAACCTACTATTACAAAGCTTGTAGGCACCAACATACTAGAGACACTAATCTCTTCAGTTGAGCACCAACTCGACAAGATATTGTGTAAGCACCAACCTACTAGAGACACCAATCTCCTCAACTGAGCACCAACTTAGTAAGACTTGTATAGGTACCATTCTAATATTTTCATAAACATAGTACTTTTGACTTCACCTGCATGTTTCATACCTCATGCATTTCAAAACATCATCAGACCATTAAATTTCATGCTCCAACACCTCTCCTTGCTTCATACCCTATACATAGCTTCAAACCGTAGTTAGATTTAGCCTTCATTCACTATATAACCTCATAAAATCATTACCAGAATATAATTTTAGATTGCAACATATCAACCTCAAAACAATGCACTTTGTAGCATCATAGACCTTAGTCCTTCATAGTGCACCCTTAAAACTCCAAGAAAACTCCTTTTGCGCACCGTTTAGACCCAAGAGTACTCCACAGGTCCTCTTGCACAACTCATCTCTTTTTCACACTTGTACTTTCTCTTATTGCTTGTATACACTTCAAATGTGCACATCTATCTTGTACTTATAGTGTTTTCGTGTTCACTTATGGGGCCGACTTGTAAAATCTGGATGCATCGACCTGTACTTTCTAGCTGGGCTGACCTGACATAATATTTCATATCTCCTCATTCCTAAGGATTTAGAGGGAGTGCCATGTGCCATTGGAAATGTCTCATAATAATATTTTCAAATATATATCCTATGCTCCCATTTGACCTAAGTATTCATAGTAAAAAGGCCTTTAAATATAGGGTATCCAAACTAAGCACAAAAAATCCAAAAATAATATTTCCAACAATCTCGATCTTGCAATATTTATCTTGGACATCTGTAGTGTCCCCTTATCTTTGACATCAATGACAAAAATATTTCCAACAATATCCCCCTTTTTCATTGATGGCAACCTTAGTCAAGTATGTAATACTTCCCTTATCTGCAAATCTCCTTGTGTCTACAATTATTTCTCTATTTGCAAATTCTCCCCCTTTGATATCAATGGCAAAGGGTTTCTCCCCCCGAGCTTGTGCTTCCCTTTACTAATGATATGCGAGGGATATCAATCTCATCTTCTGTATGAGATATTCAAATGTGTCTTTGGGAAGGGCTTTGGTAAAAATATCCACAATCTGTTCTTTGGTGGCAATGTATTCTAGCTCGACACTTTGCTCGGCTACATGTTCTCTTAGGAAGTGGTACTTGATGGGAATATGCTTCGTATTTGAGTGCATACCATGATTATTTGAAATTTTGATTGCACTTGTGTTGTCATAGATGATTAGATTTGCTGATAATATTCTACCTTGATATCCTTTAGTTTTTGATTCATCCAGAGAACTTTGTGTGCAACATGTTGTTGCTACAATATATTCGGCTTCTTCCATGGATAGAGAGATTGAAGTTTGCTTCTTGCTCAACCATCATACTAGAAAATTGCTAGAAATAATCCTCCTCCACTAGTACTTTTCTTGTCATTAATACTTCCTTCCCAATCTGCATCTTTATATGCTATTAGAGTGAAGTCCTTACTTCTTGAATACCACAAACCAAATTCCAATGTGCCATTCATATATCTGAATACTCTTTTTACTTCTTGTGCATGTGTCTCCTTTGGTGTATATTTAAACCTTGCAACCAATCCTACTGCTTTCATGATGTTTGGCCTTGATGCTATCACATATAGTAAGATGTCAATCATTGACTTGTACAATGTTTGATTTTGATTTTGGAGATTCATCATCTTTGCTCAACTTACATTTTGTGATCATGGGTGTATTGACAGGTGCACAATCTTCCATTCCAAATTTCTTCAACATTTCCTTGAGATTTGGTCTGAGAAATGAATACGCCTTTGCTATATTGAGAAACTTGAAACCTTAGAAATAATGACAATTCTCCAAGCAAGAACATCTGAAATTATTTTTGCATTTTTCTCCAAAATTTTGGCTCATTCTATCATCATTACTTCCAAATATGATATCAACCACATAAACCACAATAATTAACATATTTGCATTTCTTGTTTTGATGTAAATATTGCTGTCCACAACTCCTCTTTTGAAACCTTGTTGTTTTAGGTATTTGTCACATCTTGAATACCAAGCTTTGGGAGCTTGCTTTAGTCCATAAAGTGCTTTATTCAGTCTGCATACATGATCTTTGTTTTTTGACAATCACAATCCCTATGGCTGTTCAATATACACTTATTTTTATAAATTTCCATTTATAAAGGCTGACTTGACATCCATTTGATAGATTTATGATTTCTTCTAAAAAATTATGATTGTTTCTAATCTTGCAACTGGAGAAATTGTTTCTTCAAAGTCAATACCCTCAACTTGACCAAACCCTTGACAGAACAATCTTTCTTCATTTATTACTGTTTGTGTATCTTCATCCAATTTGTTTATGAAGAACCATTTGGTGCCAATCACATTCTTGTCTTTTGGTCTGGGCACAATTTCTCATGTCTCATTCTTCTCATTCCGATTTAGTTCTTCTTTCATAGTATTAATCCACTTCTTATCTTCACTAGCTTGTGCAAAGTTTTTGGTCTCTATTTTAGATAGCAAAGAAAAGTTCAATCTTCTTCTAGTCTGAACTCTTGTATCTATATAACTAAGAATCTGATTTTCTGGATGATGCTTTTGAAAAAAATTCTATGGTGTCTTTGGATCTTGGCATTCTATTTCTTCTTCCTCTTCTTGTTCTTTGTAGATTGTGTCCTTTGGATCTTTATTTGTTTATGACTTTTCTTTTTGAGGTATTTCTTCATCCACTCTTACCTCAATACTATCTACAACCTTGCACAATATTTTAGTCTTTTTTTGTAGCATTTGTAGGCCTTGCTTCCAGATGCATAACCAATAAATATACCTTCATCTGTTTTGGAATCAAAATTTCCTAAATTATCTTCATTTATCTTTATATAACACTTTCTCCCAAATACTTTGAATTATTTGACTGTAGTTGGTATACCTTTCCATAATTCATAAGGTGTCTTGCTGTTGTTCACTCTAATGTGTGCTCTATTCAAAATGTATACTTTTGTGTTGACTGCTTCTCTACAAAAGGTGTCTGGTAGTTTGGATTCATGCAACATTGTTTTAGCCATTTCTTGTACATTTTTTTTCTTTCTTTCTACAACTCCATTTTTCCATGGAGTCCTTGATTTCGAAAAATGTCTCTTGATTCCATGATTCTCACAGAATTCATCAAATCCATAAGAGGTAAAATCACCTCCTTTGTTTGATCTTAATCACTTGATTTTTAAATTAGTCTCAGTTTCAAATAGGGATTTGAAAGATTTAAACTTCTCAAATGTTTCATATTTTTCTTTAAGAAATGTAACCAATGTCATTCTTGTGTAATCATCAATAAAAAAATATAAAATAACTCTCCCCTTTTTAAGTTTGTGTTCTTACTGGCCCACAGAGGTTTGTGTGTACAGGTTCCAATGGCTTTGATGTTGAGTATGTTGATATTATGGTATCTGTGGGAGGTATTAAACCTCCACATGTAACTGTGACAAGAATAGAATATTCCGGAAAGCAAGAAGAAACCCTAAAGCATTGGACATAACCCTAGAAGAAAAGTTGTCTAAATGAAATAATTAATATTGAGTTTTTAGCCTCTAGAAAGAGAAGTCGGCCCATACAGCTAGGGAAGAGCAGTATAAATACAGGATGCTAGAGCTCATTTGGACACACACAACTCACAATGCAAAAATTCAGTAAGTGTGCAAGTTTGGAGAGTAGCTGCCAAGGGTGATTTTAAGAACCCCCCCTAAATTTATATGTATAATAAATGGGTGAATCCCCATGATACATAGGAAAAATTGAAGGCTATTTTATCAATAGTATAATATGTATATATAATTTTTTGGCGAATAGTTTAGTCAATTATATAATCTTGTAAGATGATGGCAAATATTTCACTAAATTATAAAATCTTGTAAAATCTTAGAGAATCTTTCACTAAATTATAAAACCTTTTAAATTCTTGGAGAATTTTTTGATAAAGTATAAAACTGGATATATAATAATAGGAAAATGTATTCATTAAATAGGAATATAGTCATTTTACATATTTGGAAAAAGAAACATAATTTTTCCATCCTCAATATGATGTTGCAAGCATTAGGGGTTATGTTTGTCAAGGTTCTTACTATACACTCTTGTATATCCTTTTATTAGTTTTGATGACATTTCGCCACAAGGTTCAGATGTGTTTATCTTGACCACCACTTCTATCAAGCTTAGGATATATTAATATTTTCTCTACCACTTCTATTATGGATTCTTTATTATTGATTCATTGATTATGAAAGGACCCTTAAAACAAGTTCATCCTAGAATCATGTTCTTAACTAGGAGCGCACATAATTCTATCCATCAATAGCTCCAAAAGTATGAGAATATTAATAAGTCACATTCCATGCATGACTTCCTCTGTAATCATCCATTTGTACTAAAAAATGACCCATTTTCAAGGAATAGAGGTCTCTTTTATCCCTTATATATTTATTGTCTTATAAAAAAGTAAAGGGACACATAACTTTAGAATAAATGTTGGGCATAGATTAGGCCTTAGAAAAAGAGATAGTCTCAGTTAGACTGTCATAATTCAACATGAACAATAAAAGATGTAGATTAAGTAAGGTCTATTATGTCATCATGGATATATATACTTAGCAGTAACATGGTGCACACTCAATGTCCTATCACTCATTTTAATTTATGATATGTCTGTCACTTGTATCCTATTACATACCGGCTCTCAAAATTGAGTTGCAAAAAAGTAATGAAGAAATAAATGATCCAAAATTATATAGAAAGTTATTTTTTCCATGTGATAGAAGCACCAATAAACATATTTATTTCTTAGTTAGATGAAATTCTCCATAACATGTGCATTATTAGCAAAAACTATGTAATGATTTTTTTTTAATCTAGTTTATTAAGCTTGTTCTTCAACTTTGACTTCAAGAAGGATAGTGCAATAAACAAACTCTAAACATCTAAGACCTATTTAACCAACTAACTAATAACTATTCTCTAAATTACATCTAGAAAAGAACTCTTAGAACATAATGAGTACTAAGACAAACAATCATAAACCTGATTTGTTTTACCAAATGCAAATATACAACACTTGTTGATAGAAAATATACCATCAGTCTATTAAGTTAAATTGGTTAAAATCTTTTGACAAAATGTTGTGAAAATAGTTTCGTCAACCTATGCATGATTACCCAAAATCCAATTCTTCAGCCTTGAACATAATTTCACAGAAATGCAAATAAGTTTAGTCATAATTTGCACAAGATTACACAATACACCAACCAATTATTACATCGCATTCCCATGGCATTTAACAATAAAATTCATCTTCCAACTTAACTTATAATTCGAGTATTTACATGCTTAATGAATATAATCAATGTTTAGAATATAACTAAAATTTATATAAAATTACCTATAATTATAATTATAAATAAATTTATATAAAATCTCAAATATTTATAAAATTTATTTGAATTCTCATATAAAT
>ML834385.1:40349-70209 GCA_009831015.1 Picea engelmannii
TGATTAATTTATTATTAAGTACATATTATCAATATAATTATATACATAGTTATAATAGAATTATAAAATCTCTTTTAGGTAGGCAAACCTTCTTGGTAACATTATGGTGAAACTATTTTTAAATTAATAAAATCAAGTGATGATGCATTAAAATCTCAAGGATATATTAATTGAAGGAATGTAAATTATTTCAAGGCATATCTTATTCTATATTACAAGGCTACACAATAACAATAACAATAATTCCTACTTAAAATGTAGAAAATATTATCAAAATAATTACTTTTGGTAATTTAAAATATTATCATTTAAGGAACAATCTCCGCATAAGATAATCAAGTTATTCCACATTAAAAATATTCCACTATTCTTAATTAATATATGTAACTAAAAAATTGGAATTGCAATTGATTATGAATTGTCTTATCACGCAGTAGTAGTAAACATAATACATAAATCTTATACTAGACTTACCCAACACAAATTTATAATTATTATTTATTATATTTTCTTATAAAGTAGTAGTGAACATAATACATAAATATTACACTAAGTAAACACAAATTTATAATTATTATTTATAATATATAATAATGATATAATATATAAGGATCAATTCTTGTAACTACAATTATACATTTTTAATTTGGGCAATTTAGAGGATACATCAACTATTATTCTCATGTATAACTTAAGCAAATTACCATTAATAATTATTTAATATAGGATGCTAATTCCAATAATCAAATAATGATAATTCTATAATAACTTGCTCGCTTAAATAATATAACATGTAATATTCATATTACATTAATAACAATATTTTAGATATTAACTCGTTGTTTATATTTCGTGGGAAAAACCTAAATTTTCTAATATTACCTTGTGAACCTCTCAAGTGATTTTTCTAAATCTAAGAAGTGCATAGAGGAAACTTGCATTTTGTAAGATATGACATTTCATACTGCCTTTAACTTTAGTTATTAGCCCGATCAAGGGTTAGATAAATCCAGGCGATGCATCTAATTCAATTCAAATCGTAGATAGATCTCACTAAATTCTCCTCATAATTAAAGATTTTGACTGGTAGAAAATCCTAATGTTGCAATGTTCAAAATGGGTTGGCTAATTTCTTCTAGAAATTTATGATCACAGAAATCATCATATTATTGGAAGCCGTAAGCAGTTATCTAATTTAATAAGATTACATAAAATCCACGAAACGTACTTGATAAATTATTAATGGTTCTTCACTTTCTGAACGTGAAAAAAATTAACCGGTTGTGCAGTATCGAAATAACAATGAACTTTGGAATTTGAAGTGCACGAGAGAGCTGGGGAAATGTCCTTTGAAATTCATCCAAGACCTGGAAGAATGTGTGTGCCTCTACAATCTTATTCAACATCAAGGTTGGTTGAGTAACAAGTTTAGATCTGAAAGAATGTACGCCTTTCCCATAATTTATAATGCCTGGTTTCCATAAAACGTGGAATGAAATACATGACACAAACGAGAAATGGAAGGAAAAACCAAAAAGGAAAAACCCAAAAGGAAAAACCGAAAATCTATGGGCTAAATCATTCCCTAAGAAAATCCATGAAAATTGGTGGGCGAAATCGGTGCCATATAACCTTGATTTTAGGATATGTATGCGGATTAATTCCAAAAACACCATGATTTAGGGAAGAAGGGCTATGCACCCTTCAAAAAATGGATTCTAAAATATCCAAGGCGGATCTAAAATTTGGCCATGAAATGCAGAGCGAGAATCCTCTTTGCATGGATTTTCTTTCTATTTTATAAGGGGCTAATGATGTGCCATTTCTATTGTTTAATTTAATATTTGGACTAAAAAATTTAATTTTCTTAAAAACTACGTCAATAAAAATTCGTCCCATTAAAATTTTAAACCTTAAAATTTAGCCCATTTTCGAAATTTCACCCCTAAAATTATCTATGGTAGCTGCAGTTGCAGCTACTGTAATTAATATTTTCGGTTTTAGGCTTGGAATTTCTCTTGGTTATGGTTTGGAATTTTTTCTTGGTACGCTAGCTCTGGAGAGTGGTACGCTACCTTGATTAGCTTTTGGACCTAGGGTTTTCTTCCAAAATTATTCTTTGTCAAGGTTAAGGTGCTTGGGGGTGGCTTTGACCTATGGTTGAGTGAAAATATTGCTATATTGTCTATGGTTAAACGAGCACACCTAATTTTCTAACAGGTTATGGGCCCACACTATCTTCGGACAGTCTAACCGCTGGAAGATAGATTGGAAGGATTTGTTCAGTTACATTTGTAGTTGCAGTCAAAGTTTTTGCTGCAACAATGAAACCCTAAACCTCTTGTTAAGGCACCTTAATTGAAGATATCAACCTAATTTCTGGATAGCCTAGTGTTCCCTAACCTAGAGCACCTCCTGGTACTCTCAACAAGCTAAGACGTCAAGTTTGAGTTTTTGGTCAAAGCCAAAGGTTGACCAAGTCAAAGAAGTCATGAATTACTCTATGAAGTCAGAAAACAAGTTAGAAGGGGCTTCTAACTTCTTAGCATGGAAGACAAAGATTGGCCTTCCTTTCCAAGAATAAAGTGTTGGATATTGTGAAAGGAAAGATCATGGAACCATAGTTTCAAGAAGGAAAAGAGAAGGAACATCAGAACATTACAGTTATGGAGAATTTCAAGGACAATGAAATCAATGCCATGAGTATCATAGTGGACTCTATAAAATACCACTTGATACCCTACATCTCTCATCTTGACTCATCTAAGAAGATGTACGATGCCCTAACTAATCTCTTCTCAGTCAAAAACATTGGACAAGTAACAAGTCTGAAGAATGAGCTTCGTGAAATGAAAATGAATGATGATGAAAACATAACATCATACTTTGTGAGAATCTCTCAGTTAAGAGATCAACTACAAGCTATTGAAGAAATTATTTCAAGGAACTAGTAAATATAATACTCAACATCCTTCCCAAGACATGGGATGCATTTTTCAGAAGCATGAACACAAGAAAGGAGTATATCACATTTGAAGAACTTTGGAATTTCCGTGCACAAGAAGAATCCAGGATTAACATAAAAGATAAATCCCAAAAGAAATATGATGATCAAGCCTTCACAACAAAATCCAAGAATTCCAGGAATAAGAGGAAGTTTGGCTCAAGGAAGGAAATAGACGAAGCATGAGTTGCCAAAGAAAGGGAACCCTTAAACAAGGCCAAGCAAGATAAACCAAACTTATTCTTCTAATTCAAGGTAACAATATTCTTCAAAGTTCTTGTACATACCATGTTTACATAGTTTCTGTACAAATCTTGCATATCTATTTCTTAGAAGATAAGATGTTCAAGTGAAACAATACCTATGGAAGAATAACAAGATTAGGATTTCTATCACGATGAATACAAGTCAAACAATACACATGAAAAGATGAAGTACGTTGACAACTCTTGGCAACAATTCTTGTGGAAGCTGTTATATAAGTAACAACTGCTAGATAAGCCAAAATCAGAATCAAACTTGAAAGAGACCCATAAGAAGTCAAAACATAAAGAAGTCAGCAATCGAGAGGAAATTAGAAAAAGACTTCTGACACTTTGCAGAAGGCAATAAGGATGGAGACGAAAGCGTGGACTCTCTTTAGATGGAGGGAGCTGATTACATAATTCCAAAAGAAGAGCATGAATTCATGCATGAAGCAAGGATTAGGAGGGATCTAATCCTAAATGATATGATCCATTGAGGATTATGAAGTATCTGTCCATGTTCCAATTGAAAGTAGCATCCATGATAAACAACATGTGTTCAATTTTACTCTAGAAGAAGTCTTCTTTGAAAAGAATCCTTAAAGTATCCTTGGTTGTCCATCTACATCCATAATTCTATGATGAAGGAAAGAATTTGGAATCTTCAGTTCATATAGAAGAACCCATGGACCCAAGAGCTAAAGAGAGACACGAGGAAGAACATGAAGATTCCAAGAAAGAAAGAAAATCAAGAACAACCAGTTATTATACCAAGAATCACAAGACTACCAGTTTGGTTTGAACCCACTAAGAAGAAATCAAGAAGAAGAAAGTTATGATAAAGAACAATGTATGTAAGAAAATGTGAAAAATACTTATGAATGGAAGCATTGCAAGATTCAGAGTTTCTTCTAGAAGGAGGGAGAAGAGTATGACAACAACTTGTTCCAGTAAACCATATATACCTCTTGTAGTATCCATGGATTGGAATTTACATGTAAAAAAAACACTCTTCCCAATAAAGCAAGTGAGAAAGAATATTATACCAGAAAGCAACCCATGTATGCAGATATAAGAAGACCTTGTATGGATTCAAATAACTTGATGCAGAGTATCTCATATACAACAGAAGCGTGGTGAAAACTTTCTATGATAAATATAATGTATCATAATAGTTACTCATAAGTATGGGATGATGGATTGCTAATCCATGGAAAACTCTCATGATGATAGAAGAAGTGCTACTTGGATATGTTTCAATTTGAGCCTTGCCACGATCTCATGAGCTAGAAGGAAACATAAGTGTTGAATTAAACCATGTTATATTGTAATGATCAGATCTATATGAATCCTTCAGAGAAAACCAATGTTCCATGACAAACCAAAGTACATTAAGATAAAACATTATATTCTCTGTGATGAAGTCCAAAAAAGAGAAGTGGTTCTCTAATATATTTCCACAGATGAGTAGATAAAAAATATTTTGGTAAAGCCTCTGTCCAATATGAAAAGTTTGTGTACTCAAGAAACAAGCTGGGGCTCATGGAGATGAATCCCTTATTGAAAAAGGAAGAAATTATTCCCAGGTTGGGAGGGAGCACTGATATGTTATTGATTTATGGAAAATCATTTTTCAGTTTGAAAAATAGTCCAGGATGAGCAGTTCCTTTCCAGTTTGGAAAGTGGTTTGAGATTTTTGATGGACATGTATTTTCAAGTTCGGAAAATGGTCCAGATCGGACAATAATTTTCGTAATGAAAATGGTTCGATAGATTGATGATGTGCCATAGACAACGATTCCCCTTGTGGCCAGTGTGGGGGAATGGTCTAGGAAAATAATTTTTCTTGGCAGTCACTTTGAGTAGTGGTAAATTAGAATTTTCCACATCACCAGGCAATCATTATTTCGAAGTTCACAATTGTGAGTAGTTTCGAAAAATGGTCTGTTTTCGAGGTTGGTGCAGGACAGTAATTTCCACTAGGAAATGGTCCGGATAGTCATTCCCTAGGGAATACTCATTCTATCCAGGTTTCACTATGATTAGTGCTGGAGGAATGGCCCAATTAGGTGAATGGTCGATATTCATCAATTAGGGACATACATTCCCTAGGGCAGACTCATTATCTCTAGGTTGCACTATGATTAGTGCCAGAGAAATGGCCCAGTTAGGTGAATGATCCAAGCTCAGAAATCAAGGACAATTATTCTTCTATACTTGAGAAGAATAGTCCAAATATCCCATGGATGATGTTTTACCTTCTGAGGGCAGATGCTCTTCCATATCTCACATATGTGAGTGGAAGAATGACCTAGATGACTGAGTTTATATCATGATATTGTTTTTATGCAGGTTGATATCAGATGATATGATTGTTGTGGAGAATGTGTGTCTCTGGAAAATAGATGTATGCTACTATGGTGAATGCGTTCCACTGTTTGTGACTATGTGTTGTTGATTAAGTAGCCGTGTGCTACTTGGTGTGGTTGTGTACCACTGGATAATAATTGTGTACTACTATGGATAGCCACAATTGTGTTCTATTGAATGGAATTGTTCTACTTTCCATGAAGACTATCGGTAGTATTGGAGATGATTATCACCTAGATGGATAGTCAGTGTGTTGGTGGACATACATTCTCCAGGTGGAAAATGGTCTAGGACATTTATTCTTCTAGGACATATGTTTTGATTAGAAGAATAATCCTTGTAGCCCATGGCGTGGCTTCCAACATCTGTTGGAATAAATATTCTTCTAGGACATATGTCTGGATTAGAAGAATGGTTCTTGTATCACTCTATGGAGTGAGTGACTTATCCAACATCATACATGATTACTTAGATGGATTATAGCCTTGAGAGATGATATAGTTGATGCTATTAGATGATACTGATAGTGATGTTGGTGCTCATGATTTGATCATGAGATATCCTGTGTGGCTATGATGATTCTACCATTCGAATGATATGTTTATTATCAACACCATTGTTTTCAATACCTCCCTATCTAGGAGGGAGTGTTGATATTATGGTAGTTGCGGGAGGTATTAAACCTCCACGTGTAACCCTGACAAGAATAGAATATTTCAGAAAGCAATAAGAAACCCTAAAGCATTGGACATAACCCTAGAAGACAAGTCGGCTAAAGAAAATAATTAATATTGATTTTTTAGCCTCCAGAAAGAGAATTCGGCCCAGATAGCTAAGGAAGAGTAGTATAAATATAGGATGCCAGAGCTCATTTGGACACACATAGCTCACAATTGCAAAAATTCAATAAGTGCACAAGTTTGGAGAGTAGTTGCAGTTGCAGCTACTGCAACTAGTATTTTTGGTTTTAGGCTTGAAATTTCTCTTGGTTATGGTTTGGACTTTTTGATTGGTACGCTATCTCTGGAGAGTGGTACGCTACCTTGATTGGATTTTGTACCTAGGGTTTTCTTCCATAATTATTCTATGTTAAGGTTAAGGTGCTCGGGGTGGCTTCGTCCTATGGTTGGGTGATAATATTGGTATATTGTCTATGGTTAAATGAGCACACCTAATTTTCTAACAGTGTACTCCTTTGTTTTGAAACTAACTCTCGTCTGCTTCCTGTGATGACATGGTTTGCAAATAGTGTTTGTAGGTTTTGATATCCTTGACATATATCTTATTGTTTGTGTATTGCTGAGTTTTACTAGACTGTCAAAGTTTATATGCCCCATTATTCTATGCCATAAACAACTTTCATTTACTTGTCCCATACAACATTTTTCTCCTTTGACTTCATCAAGAATGTATACATTGCTCAGGGTTCTATTAGCATTTTCCACTAATCTTCCTGAACCTGCTTTCCTTATTTTACACCCTTTAGAATGAAATGTGAGGTTGTAACCTTCATCACACATTTGAATGACACTTAGAATATTGTGTTTTAACCCTTCAACATACAAGACATTCTGTGTTTTAGTCTTTCCATTATCAATACTAATGATACCTTTTCCAACTACCCTTGCAGAAGCATTATCCCCAAAGGTAACACTACTTCCTTTTTCTTCCTTTAGGATGATACATTTTCTTTGATCTCCTGTCATGTGTTTTGAACATCCACTATCAATGTACCATTGGATTCCTTTATCTTGAGCATACATTGCAAGTCCATATTCTTCCTTCTTTGGTTCTTCTTGCTTCCTTTTCCACACCTTTGTGTATTCTTCTCTATGCTTGGTGTTATCACTCCAAGAAAATCCTTAGGGTTGTAGGCTAAGGATGCTTGGTAACTTAGAAATAATGGTTTTTATGTGTTTGGGACAATGGGGTCTTTAATGATTTATGTAAGAAACAACTCATCACACATCTAAAGATACAATGCTTTCAGGAAACAATAATCAGATCAAATACTTGAAAGAGAAGATGGAGAACACTATTATTGATTGCCAATACAAATGAATGTAGGGCTTAATACAAGACAGAGAGAAATCCTTTAATTTCAAGTTTATGAGTTCAATAAAGAGATAACAATCTTTATGAACTAAAATAAACCGAGACAAAGTACAACAAATGAAAGATGGACAATTCTGATATTGCAAACGAAAGGAAACTGAACTTTATTTATGCAAAAAGAGTCTATACAGTAGCATAAAATATCTCCCAGTTTGAACCCTTGTCTCATATCAAAAATAGGCATTTATAGCCTCTTACAATCGGTTTTACAGATCCTAAAAACATGGATCCGTATTTAATAAAATTAATTCAAATCTAATTAAACAGCTTGAAAATAAAGAATTAACAACTAAACTTAGCACTCGAATTGTCTTCAATCTCCAAAATTCGCCATCTGCATCCTTCAGCTCCTGGAATCTGTGATGTGATGCAATGTGGCAAAACACCTGTCTTGACAGTTGGATTTCTCCAATGTTCATGGTCGATATTTGAGGAAGTTTGTTTTACATGTGGTTTCCAAAATTCCCTCAAATATCTGATGTTGAATCCTTTGAAAGAAATTTTCATTCCCTTGATACTCTGGAACTCCTTCATAACCTGTGAGAAATAACCTGTTCTGTCCTTGGCTTCAAAAAATGCGTTTCCAACTTTCAACAACTAACTTGTTTTATATTTCGCTAGTTAGTTGGTGAAAGCGCTGCCTTTCACCAACTAACGGGTCATAAAATATCTCTTTGCGCTGGTGAAAGCCCTGGCTACGCCCAAAACGAGTTTTCACCTTCAAAATTGTGATTCCATCAAAACTCAACGTGTCTCTGATTTCTCACCTTGCATATTAACAACGAATTGAGCAAGTACCTTCAAATCTGGATGGGATTTTTGCTTTTGTTTTTGTTTGAATCTTCTTATCTACCTTTTAAGGCATTTGGCAATCCACCATAGACTATTGTACTCTTTGGTGAGTTTCTGCTTTCTTTTCTTCTCTTTAACACTTTCCCAAGCCAGTCTCTCAAACACAACGTTGGTTTTTGTGAAGTTATCAGACAAATTTTTATACCTTTCTTTGATTACCTGTTCCAAAACCTCTTGTTGAGTGATTACCTCTTTCAGATGCTTGATTTTCTGAGATTTCTTTGACTTAGAGATTTTTGATGTTTCTCCTTCCTCTGTATGAGTGAAGGTCTCATAGTTTTGTGCAAACTTAGTTGACTGCTCAGGACTCTTGGTGACAGGGCATTGATCTTGTTGCTTTGATTTTGAGTCTGTATAGGGCAAGTTTAATATATTGGTTCTCTTCTCTGTAGGCTGCTCTGTGGGATGTTCTGTAGTGGTTTCAAAGTTTAACCTTTTCTTCGACTCGTGGGACTTCACTCCATATATTCTATCTTCTGGAGGTCCTAGCAGGGTCCTCCTCTTCCTCGAACTGCTTTGAGGAGTCAACTATTTCTTTGAACCTTTCCCCTGTTCATTTATAGGCTGAGTCTGTGTTTCAAAACCCTCCCAGAATAGAAAATCCTACCAGCTCCTTCCCTGTTGTTTTAATTCCTCCATAATGATCAATTTAATGAGGTCAAAGTGGCACAGAGTATTCTTCATGCTTAGGGGTTGAGCCCTAATTTTCTTGCAAACCTTAGTTAAACTCTTATGTAAGAAAAAAGGCAAATTGAGGAGAGTCTTGCCTGTGAAATGGTCCAGGAGCTTAAAATGATACATCATGAGTTTGTCATACCTGCCCTCCGAGGTCATGTAGAGTTGTATGCCCTTAAACAACTCCTGCCACTCCTCTTCTAGATAGGAAACCGACATGCCCTTCTTCCATGCGTTGTGTTTGAACTCTTCCTTTAAATAAGCTTTGAAATTCAAGTTTTTGGGTGCAGTGGTTTTGAACCAACTCTGGCCTGATCTTGGTAGGCTGGTTACTGCAGCAATGGCAACTTCATCTAATATGATTTCCAAGGACCCAACACGAGCCTTATTCCCATCAAAATTTTTGGCAAAAGTCTCTACTGTCGACTGGTGGAAACCGTTCTACAAGCTCTCAACGAATTCAATACACCCTGCGTCTGAGAAATGTTTCTGGACGTCTGGATGTGTCTGTAGAAAAGATAGGTTTTCCAACTCTTTTCTAAGTAGAGAACCACTGCGTCTCCTCGCCATTTGTAGTTTGAAAGCCTCAACAATTCTGTATACCAACGTAGCAAACTGTTATTCGGGCCAAGGTCTTACGCTGTTGAAAGCACTCGACTCTGTTCTTTCCACATTAGAAAATTATCAAACATTCATGAGCGATGCGTGATATGGAAGCAATGATCTGATTTGGTGTTGTCATCTTGACAGTACAACTTCTGTACCTACGCCACTGAATATGAACTTGCCATCCCCGATGCCATGATTGTAGAGCGTGAGTTTCTGAGCCGGATCCGATATGTAATCCGACTGGGACGTGGAACTCGAGTTTAAATGATTACCCACTTTCATCAGCGCGTCCTTCTTGATTTCATGGCGTGAGTTGATCACATCATGATTTGATTTTGAAACGTGGATAAACGCACATGATTCCCGCTTTCTTCAGCCAACGGCCCGTGGAAAACGCCCCTTAGCTGTTGAAACTTACTGCTTTCACTAGCGCACGATCTCGTGGAAAATGCCCCTTGGCTGTTTAAACTAACCGCTTTCACCAGCGTGCCACTCCATGAGAATTGAGCCTTAGCTGTTGAAAGTCTTTACTTTCACCAGCGCACGACCCACGACCATGCTCCTTTGGATGTTTTGAAAATCAACACTTTCACCAGTGCACGGACTTATGAGAGATGCTCCTTAGCTGTTGAAAGTCGCCCCTTTCACCAGCTAACACTCATCTTTTAAACACACGTTATCTGTTGAAAGAATTTTATGAAAATTTTAAAGAGATGACATTTATGGGTCATCTTATTTCTAAGACAAAAACCAAAACCTAAGTTTTGCAGCTAGAAAAACTCAAAAATAATTTGAGAAAACTACCAATAGCCATGCTATCCACCAAAAAATACGACCAAAGGGATGGGTTCATTTTGGGAGCTAACATTTGGCTCCAACTGGGATGGGCATCTCCCTGTGAGGTGACCAAGAACCTAGCTAGACTCAGTAGCCTTATTACAATTTAAAACAGAAATTTGAAAAATTTGCTAGTACCATTGGGCATGGAGTTATTGAAATGACAGAAATAAAGAACTGAAAAGAATATGTACAAGTAGAACATGGCTTCAAAGGAAGCCTTATGAAAAATAGATCTTCAGGAAGCGCCCGTTGAAAGGGCCACCTGCTACTGCCTCGCCTGAAAGAGTTTGGAGAACAAAGGTGTTATTCTGCTGTACTTCTGTTATAACAAAAGGACCTGTCCAGAGGGCCTCAAATTTTTTGTGTTTCCCTTTCTTTTGCCTTGCTGCATCCCACTTTAAGACTAAATCCCCTGTTTTAAAAACATTTGATTTGACTTTCTTGTCGAAATTTTCCTTGATTCTCTCTTGATGCAATTCTGTTTTTTGCAAGAGCTGCTCTCTATCTTGCTGTAGTTCTACCAAATTATGAATTCTCCTGGTCAAATCACTTGGTTCAGAATCAGTTTCTTGTAAGAACTTTGCAACCGGTAATGCAAGTTGAACAAGAAATATGGCCTCAATACCATATACCAACTTGAAAGGAGATGTACCAATTGATTTCTTACATGTAACCCTGTCAACCCACAAGGAAAACTTCAGTTTGGAATCCCAACCTCTGGCATTTTGTTCACGCAGCTTCTTTATGATTCTGACTAGACTCTTGTTGGATGACTAAGCTAAGCCATTTCCTTGCGGATAGTAGGCTGTGGAATGTACCAGCTGAATTCCCAATTCTTCACACAATTTCACCAAGTGTTTATCTTTGAATGCAGTAGCGTTATCAGTGACCAATCTCTTGGGACATCCAAATCTGGAAAATATGTTTTCTTGCAGAAAGTTTATGATGATAGTATGATTGGCGTTCCGGGTGGGAATAGCCTCAATCCACTTTGTAAAGTAATCGGTGGCAACTAGGATCCACCGGTGCTGACCACTAGAAGGCGGATGAATTTCACCTATGAAGTCCATGCCCCACTGCTGGAAAGGTCATGTGACCACTATAGGTTTGAGGGGAAGAGACTTCAGTTGTTGTTTACCTTCAAATCTCTGACATTTGTCACATGTTTTCACAAACTCATACACATCTGAAAATAAGGTTGGCCAGTAGTAACCCGATCTCAAGATTTTGTGTGCAGTGGTTTTCCAATAGTGATGTCCCCCGCATTCACTATTATGAAATTCAATCATGACCTTAGCTGCCTCTTCTTGCTTTATGCATCTCAACAATAAACCTATGGGATTTTTCCAGAACAACAAGTTGTCATTGATGCAGAAATTTATAGCTTTGAGCTTCAAAGCCCTTCTTTGAGTCTTTGTCAAATCTGATGGGATTGATAAAGTCTGCATAAACTGAATGATATGACTGTACCATTTGCAATCAGCTAAGTGAGTTGAGAGTTGCATTTTCTCACCTTTTTTATCCTCTGAAGATTGATCATTTTCTGCATTAATGCTTACTAGATTTATTTCAAGCAGCCTACAATTTTCCTCTGCCAGAAGTTTGGCAAGGCCCTGACCCTTCACAAGTTTTAATGGTTTGATTTCAACATCGAATTCATCAATCTTTCTATCCACTTACTCCTTTTTCCATCAATCTTAGGTTGGACAAGAACATCTTTAACTGAACTGGAGGGAACATAATCTATTACCTTTGCCTGAAGAATGTAAACTGATAAAGTTTTCAATGACTTGACAAGTGCATAATCTTGTTTCTCCAACAATTCATACTTTACCTCTGCGTCCCTCAAGAACTTACTGAAGAAAGCAACTGGTTGCTCCTGATCATCAACATTTTTCTGCAAGAGTACTATTGCGATTGTATCACTTGAAGCAAATGAAAAAATGTAAAATACTTTGGAGAAATCGGGGCTGATCAAAACAAGGGCTGTTGTGATGGCTTCCTTGATGGCATTGAATGAATGTCTGGCTGCTTCGTTCCACTTTAACTCAGAGTCTTTTCTCAACATAGCAGTGATATGCTTTGTGAGTTCAAAAAAATTTACTATAAACCTTCTGACAAAGTTTATAGTCCCAAGGAAAGACTGAATGTCCTTTTTGTATCTAGGAAGAGACAGATTTTTAATTGCTTCTACCCTCTTTGGGTCAATTTTAACCCCATCAGTTGAAACAATATGCCCAAGTAATTTCCCTTCCTTAAGTGAAAAATTTTATTTCTTTGGATTAAGAGAACTACCATACCTTCGACATTTCAGGAATGTCCTTTTTAAGTGCTGCAAATGAAGTTCATGGCTGCTTGAGAAAACGGTGATATCATCGAGATAAATCAGGACAAATTTATCTTTCTCTCCAACGAAAGCAATGTCCATTTCTCTTTGAAATGTCGCCCCTGCATTCATCAATCCAAAGGGAATCTTCTCGTACATAAACGTACCCCATGGAGTGGTAAACACAGTCTTTTATTTGTCTTCCGGATGGACAACAATCTGATTGTATCCAGAAAACCCATCAATAAAAGACATCACCTTTGATCCTAATACTTTCTGCAAAATATGCTCCATTTTGGGCAGAGAGTAGTTGTCCTTTCTAGAGCACTTATTCAAATTTCTGAAGTCGATGCAGAGTCTGATCTCCCCATTCTTCTTCCTGACCGATACGAGATTCGCAATCCACTCTGAATACCTGAGGGGAATGATGATGCAGGCATCCAACAGTTTTTTAATTTCCCTTTCCATTGTAGGAAAAAACAAAGGGTTGAAAGATCTTAGCTTCTGTCTGAATGGTTTGGTGTCTTTATTCAAGGGAATCTTATGCTGAATCACCTCTGTGTCAAAAGTCTTCAAGTCATCATACTGCCAAGCAAAGATGTCTGTAAACTCTTTTAGCAATTCCCCATAATCAGCCCTTTGTTTTTCAGTCAAATGTGAGTCTAGGTTGACATATTTAGGATCTTTCTCACTGGCCACATTATACTGCAAAACTTCTGAATCTTTTTCCCCGCTTTGCAATTTGACAACCACATCGTTGTTATCGAACAACCTTTCCAATAGGACCAAACCTTTAGGAATTCTGTTAGTAGACAACTGAACTATTTCATGTGCTGCGATTTTGCTTTTGAAATTTGGATCCTCAACTTTATGGTCATGTTCGTTCTCCTGATCAATCTGCAGATCTGCAAACTCATCTATCACTACAAGGAATCTAGTGAGTTCAACATCATCTTCAAAAACTTTCCAAAATTTTACATTATCAGGGAGAGAGGGCCTATATTTAACTTGAATTTCGTAAGTTAACTTATGAGGCAGAGGGGGTATGAATGCACAAGAACACACAACCAATGAATCAACCAATTCATTCATTGCTCTAGGTACATATGTAATTTTAAAATCTGCAAAATCATGAATTGCCTTCAACACCTCATCTTTGTATGCCTTCAGCCTGACATGTTTGGCTTGAAAGGACTTATTCACCTGCTGGATGATCAAATCTGCATCTCCAAACACCTGCAATCTTTTAATGTTTCTCTCTTTGGCTGCATTCAGCCCCAAAAGTAGTGCCTCATATTCAGCAATGTTATTAGTCACTTTAAAATCGAGTTTAAAGGACAAATGAGAAGTTTTCTTAGAAGGAGAAATGAATACCACTTCTTCTCCAGCTGACTCCTTAGTGCAAGCACCGTCAAAGAACATGGTCCAAAGGTCTTCTTCTGCTGTCTCTGTGGGCTGAACTGTGATCTGATCTGTGGGCTTTCTGAGTAGCAATGTATCAGGCAGTGAATCGTCAATTTGCAAAATACAAGATCCCATATCTGTGTCAACCGAATAGATAGGATGATTGGATGTATTTTTCTCGTCAATGATCACATATGCCAACTGGGATTCCCTGTATAGCCTCCTGTTCACCCCTCCAAAAACAGGGATAGTAGCGTAGGAGAGATCCATTTGAAGAGTGCCACCTAATCTCCTCATCCATGATCTCGATAGTAGGCATCCAAATTTAGGAGTTATGTCGGCCACCACTATATCCATCACCATAGTATTCATAGATGCTTGGGTTAAGGTTACAACCAAATCCTTAATCATCCCAAGACATTTGAATTTTCGAGAATCAAAAGAGAAAAGGTCATGATAAGACTTGGTGATCTCCAGCCCAAGCTCATCCATGACTGCCTTTGGCATCAAATTGTGCGAAGCATCGGAGTCCAACAAACAATTATGCAGTGTTTTCTCACGAATATTCAAAGAGATGTAAAAGGGAGGACAAATTTCATCTCTGTCTTCTACCATTTGGCCCAGAGTAATGGTTGGCTTATCATCATATATGTTGAGGATATCAGTAGAAAGGGATACAGACTGGGGATCTAGAGTTTTGAGGATATCCCTTTTGAACATTTCATTTTTCATCAGCTCAAATAGAGGAATAGGAATCTTAATCTTTTGTATTTCAGCCTCAAAATTAAAAGAATATGGAACCTTATCAACAACTTTATCAGGAACCTTTACCTGATTTGAAGGGGCTTCCTAATTCTTTTGTTGTTCGACAGGAGGCTGACTTTATGGAATTTGTTGCTGGACAGGAGCAACAATCTTCTTGGGGGGAGATGATGCTTTCACCTTGAAGAATTTGCTTGCTGATCCTTTGATGTCTGATCCTTTTGCTTAACAGGGGAAACAGTCTTTTCAGGAGAGGCTGGTGCATCTTGTTGAGCAACATTAGATTTGGATCGAAGGTTATATCTATTTTTATCTTTTGTTGTGAAAATGCCATCACCAAGAAGATCATCTTCTGTCTGTTCAGTCATAAGTGATTCCTCATAGTCATGTTGTGTTAGATAAGATTTCCCTGTCTCTTCTCCAACACAATGAATGTCACCTTTTCCATCTTCTTGATCTTCACCATTGTCTTCGTCCATCACAACATTTTGAAGAGGGACCTTTATCCTCTGATCTTCACTAGAATTCTTTTCTCTTTGCAGGATCTGAGTTGGCTGATTATTCCTTTTGAAGTTATTTGGATTTTGATTCGGATTTCTGCCTGCAGAGTCATAAGTGCCTCTTCCCTTTACAGGCTATTTATTTTCGATCTTGAGCTTAGATATCTTAGAGGTTAGAGACTCTAGCATCTTGGCCATTTTATCAAGTTTCAGATCAACATTTGATGAAGATGAAGCCTCACTTTTTGGTCTTCTCCTATCAGAGTCTCCTTTTCTCTTCTGGGAGGCTAAAATATTTGATTCCACCTCAAGGGATACATATTGCATGAGAGATAAAGTTGGTGACCTCCTTTCTCTCAACAGTAAACATAAATCTGAATCAAAAGCATCAGAATATGTGATCTTGGCCGAAGCATATGATGGTTTTATCTCAGTTGGTATTTTGGCATACATCCGGTTAAACCTCTTAGTGAAATCAGAGACTGACTCACTAGTTTTTTTCCTCAAGTTTTTGAATTCTGTGATGTAGTAGACAAAATCTCTTCTGTCACCCCAATGTTTCAGAAATGTCTCATCCAATTTCTCAATTCCGGCAATGGAACCAGCAGGGAGTTCTTTGAACCATTTCCTAGCATGGCCATCTAGGCTTTGGACAAAGACTCGTGTCCAAACATCTTCTTGTTCAATATTAAGGTTCTCTGCATAACTGTAAAAAGCCTCAATATGTTCTTCAGCAGACACATTGCCTTCGCCTGTGAATTTAGGCATATATTTCTGATAATCTCCCGTTGGCATGGATGCTACTGGATTTGGCAATATGAGTGGTGCATACCTAGCAGTTAGGATCTGTTGCATCTTAGTCAAAGGAGGTGGTGCAACCATGACTATCAGAGATGGGGAAAATGATAGTTTCTTCTTCAAGTCTTCAACACTGGAGGAATGTGAAAGAGGTGAATCTTCTAATGGGAAAGAGGTTTGATAAGAGGCTCTGTAAAAAATTGCAAGCTGCCCAGCTAAATTTTCTTCACCCTTAGCAGATAGCTCTTGGAGGAGATGTTCAACATCAAGGAGGCTGGTATAAATGTTCAAGTGATCTTCTTGTTGCTGAGAGTGGAAAGAATCAAGGGAAGAATAACTGTGGCTTCTTTCTAAAGTCTTAGATGTTTTTTCAATCAAATTATAGTCTATCAATTTTTTATCACTAGGATTTTCCTGTTGATCAAAATATTTTGTTCTTCTATAGTATTTGCATCTATTTTTTCATCAGTGTTCTCTGAAAAGAACTCAATTTTTTTTGCAGTAGATTTTCCAGAACTAAGAAGAGGATAACCTTTTGTATCTGATCTTGAAGTTTGACCTTGAATGGTCTTTCCCTTTCTGAGAATTGATTCTGGATCGGACACTGATGTGATCGGTGATTCTTGAGGATTCGCCCTAGTACTGATCCTCTTAGGAGCCAGGATGAACTTGTGGAGTCACCAGATAGATGATTACAACCAACTGAAAATGTCTAATCTTTGTCTATCATCAAAGATCAGCTCCGTGTTGTATCCCAGGAAAGCAGAGCTTGAATTCTGTCTCCCCGGCAACGACGCCAATTTGCTATCACTCCAAGAAACTCCTTAGGGTTGTAGGCTAAGGATGCTTGGTAACTTAGAAATAATGGTTTTTATGTGTTTGGGACAATGGGGTCTTTAATGATTTATGTAAGAAACAACTCATCACACATCTAAAGATACAGTGCTTTCAGGAAACAATAATCAGATCAAATACTTGAAAGAGAAGATGGAGAACACTATTCTTGATTGCCAATACAAATGAATGTAGGGCTTAATACAAGACAAAGATAAATCCTTTAATTTCAAGTTTATGAGTTCAATAAAGAGATAACAATCTTTATGAACTAAAATAAACCGAGACAAAGTACAGAAAATGAAAGATGGATAATTCTGATATTGCAAACAAAAGGAAACTAAACTTTATTTCTGCAAAAAGAGTCTATACAGTAGCATAAAATATCTCCCAGTTTGAACCCTTGTCTCATATAAAAAATAGGCATTTATAGCCTCTTACAATCGGTTTTACAGATCCTAAAAACATGGATCCGTATTTAATAAAAGTAATTCAAATCTAATTACACAGCTTGAAAATAAAGACTTAACAACTAAACTTAGCACTCGAATTGTCTTCAATCTCCAAAATTTGCCATCTGCATCCTTTAGCTCCTGTAATATGTGATGTGATGCAATGTGGAAAAACACCTGTCTTGACAGTTGGATTTCTCCAACGTTCATGGTCAATATTTGAGGAAGTTTGTTTTACATGTGGTTTCCAAAATTCCATCAAATCTATGATGTCGAATCCTTTGCAAGCAATTTTCATTCCCTTGATACTCTAGAACTCCTTCATAACCTGTGAGAAATAACCTGTTCTGTCCTTGGCTTCAAAAAATGCGTTTCCAACTTTCAACAACTAACTCGTTTTATATTTCTCTAGTTAGCTGGTGAAAGCGCTGCCTTTCACCAACTAACGGGTCATAAAATATCACTTTACACTGGTGAAAGCCCTGACTGCGCCCAAAACGAGTTTTCACCTTCAAAATTGTGATTCCATCAAAACTCAGTGTGTCTCTGATTTCTCACCTTGCATATTAACAATGACTTGAGCAAGTACCTTCAAATCTGGATGGGATTTTTGCTTTTGTTTTTTGTTTCAATATTCTTATCTGCCTTTTAAGGCTTTTGGCAAGCCACCATAGACTATTGTACTCTTTGGTGAGTTTCTTCTTTCTTTTCTTCTCTTTAACACTTTCTCGAGCCAGTCTCTCAAACGCAACGTTGGTTTTTGCGAAGTTATCAGAAAACTTCTTATACCTTTCTTTGATTACCCATTCCAAAACCTCTTGTTGAGCGATTACCTCTTTCAGATGCTTTATTTTCTGAGATTTCTTTGACTTAGAGCTTTTTGATGTTTCTCCTTCCTCTGTATGAGTGAAGGTCTCATAGTTTTGTGAAAACTCAGTTGACTGCTCAGGACTCTTGGTGACATGGCATTGATCTTGTTGCTCTGATTCTGAGTCTGTATAGGGCAAGTTTAATATATTGGTTCTCTTCTCTGTAGGCTGCTCTGTGGGCTGTTCTGTAGTGGTTTCAAAGTTTAACCTTTTCTTCGACCTGTGGGACTTCACTCCAGAGATTCTATCTTTTGGAGGTCCTGGCAGGGTCCTCCTCTTCCTCGAACTGTTTTGAGGAGTCAACTGTTTCTTTGAACCTTTCCCCTGTTCATTTACAGGCCGAGTCTATGTTTCAAAACCCTCCTAGAATAGAAAATGCTGCCAACTCCTTCCCTGTTGTTTTAATTCCTCCAGAATGATCAATTTAATGAGGCCGAAGTGGCACAAAGTATTCTTCATGCTTAGGGGTTGAGCCTTGATTTTCTTGCAGACCTTAGTTAAACTCTTATGTAAGAAAAAAGGAAAATTGAGGAGAGTCTTGCCTGTGAAATGGTCTAGGAGATAAAAATGATACATCATGAGTTTGTCATACCTGCCCTCCGAGGTAATGTAGAGTTGGATTCCCTTAAACAGCTCCTGCCACTCCTCTTCTAGATAGGAAACCGGCATGCCCTTCTTCCATGCGTTGTGTTTGAACTCTTCCTTTAAATAAGCTATGAAATTCAAGTTTTTGGGGGCAGTGGTTTTGAACCAACTCTGGCCTGATCTTGGTAGGCTGGTTGCTGCAGCAATGGAAGCTTCTTCTACTATGATTTCCAAGGACCCAACACGAGCCTTATTCCTATCAAAAGTTTTGGCAAAATCCTCTGCTATCGACTGGTGGAAACTGTTTTGCAACCTCTCAACGAATTCAATACATCCCGCGTCTGAGAAATGTTTCTGGACTTCTGGATGTGTCTGTAGAAAAGATAGGCTATCCAACTCTTTTTTGAGTAGAGAACCACTGCATCTCCTCACCATTTGTAGTTTGAAAGCCTCAACAATTCTATATACCAACGTAGCAAACTGTTATTCGGGCTGAGGTCTTGTGCTGTTGAAAGCACTCGACTCTGTTCTTTCCACATTAGAAACTTATCAAACATTCGTGAGCGATGCGTGATATGGAAGCAATGATCTAATTTTGTGTTGTTAGCCTGAAAGTATAGCTTTTGTACCTGCGCCACCGAATATGAACTTGCCATCCCCGATGCCATGATTGTGGAGCGTGAGTTTCTGAGCTGGATCCGAGATGTAATCCGACTAGGACGTGGAACTCGAGTTTAAATGATTACCCACTTTCATCAGCGCGCCCTTCTTGATTGCATGGCGTGAGTTGATCACATCATGATTTGATTTTGAAATGTGGATAAACGCACGTGATTCCTGCTTTCTTCAGCCAACGGACCGTGGAAAATGCCCCTTAGCTGTTGAAACTTACCGCTTTCACCAGCGCACGATCCCGTGGAAAATGACCCTTAGCTGTTGAAACTGACCGCTTTCACCAGTGAGCCACTCCATGAGAATTGATCCTTAGCTATTGAAAGTCTTTACTTTCACCAGCGCATGACCCGCGACCATGCTCCTTTGGATGTTTTGAAAATCAACACTTTCACCAGCCCACGAACCTATGAGAGATGCTCCTTAGCTATTGAAAGTCGCCCCTTTCACCATATAACACTCATCTTTTAAACACATGTTAGCTGTTGAAAGCATTTTATGAAAATTTTAAAGAGAAGACATTTATGGGTCATCTTATTTCTAAGACAAAAACCAAAACCTAAGTTTTTCAGCTAGAAAACCTCAAAAATAATTTGAGAAAACCAGCAATAGCCATGCTATCCACCACAAAATACGACCAAAGGGACGGGTTCATTTTGGGAGCTAATACTTGGTAAGAACATCTTTTTCCCTATTTTGTTTAGGATACTTTATTATGATGCTTCTATAGTCATGTGCTATGTGCCGATAGTTATTGCACTTATAAAATTCAATATTGTAATCAAATAGGGGAGAAAATGAACTGTAGTTTCTATCAACAAACCCATGATAACTTATGGTTTTGTTTCTCACATAATAATTATTTGAGGTCTTATAAGAACCTCTGTTTCTATCTCTCACATGACCACTTATTGCATAAGCTTTACAATCTAGTGCTTTATGAACAAAATTATTGCAAGAAAACAATGGCCAAGAAATAAATTTTGATACTGGGTTGTGAAAGGCCTTCTTGGTGGAACAACTCTTATGAACTCATTCTTGTTATTCTTTTGATAAGAATCAGGTTTTTGCTGGTCATTATTTCCTTTCCTGCTACTTCTTTCATTATTGATGGCGCCTTTGAGAATATTAGCATAGCTTTTAAGGTTTTCTTCATTTTCTTTTTCTGATGGCTTTGTGACTTTAGTGCTTGCTTCTCCTTCGAGGGTTTGTTGTTTTTCGTCGTAGTCAATACCCGTCTTGATGAATGGTGACCTTTGGTAACTGAGAATGTTATCTAATATTTCAGTACTCTTTCCAAACTTCAAGATTCTGCTCAATTGATTAGTTGTTGTTTCTACTTCCTTTCTTAAGGAAACGATTTCAACCTCCAGATTCTCACAATTTTATTCATTTTTTTCAGCTGACTTCTCACCACTTCTTCTATCCTTTTTTCCTCTTCTAGCTAATTCTTTTGGACGATAACTATTTTTTCTGTTTCATCATGATCATGATCCTTCTTTTTACATATCTGCAATTTCTCTTTCTCCTTTTTATTCTTTCCCTTGAGTCTGTCTATTTCTTCTAAGGTACTAACGAGTTCTGCTTCAAGATTTAATTCCCCATCAATGTATTCTTCTTCTAAATCTAATTTTTCTTTCTGATTGTATTTATTTTTTGTATCAATATACTTTTTATCCATGGACATGAAGAAAAATTCTTCTTGACTAGCCATGTGTTCTCCCGATATTTTCCTTCCAACGATTACACTGTTTTCAAAGGAACTTGCTTTCATACCAATTATTGAACTTATGCTTATACAGAGAGGAGGGTGAATCAATATAAGATATTTTTTACTTTAAATGAACATTTATCAATCATTCATTAACTTTAGAGCAATAAATGAATGTTAACAAAAATCACAGTACACATAGTTTAATTTGCAAACCCTCGTGGGAGAAAAACCTCAAAAAAATATATCTATAAATGTTTGTAGGCACCAAGCTATTGTTAAAAATCTTGTAGGCACCAAGCTACTGGAGAAACCAATCTCTTCAGTTGAGGACCAACTCAACAAGATATTTTGTAGGCACCAACCTACTAGAGACACCAATATCCTCAGCTAAGGACTAACTCAGTAATACCTATATAGGTATCAATATAAGATATTCATTCACAAAGTACTTTTGATTTCACTTGCATGCTTCATACCTCATGCATTTCACAACATCATCATACCCTTAACTTTCATGCTCCAACACATATCCTTGCTTCATACCCCAGACATAGCTTCAAACCCTAGTTAGATTTAGCCTTCATGCCCTAGAAAACCTCATAACATCATTCCCAGAATATAATTCCAGAATACAACATCATAACCTCAAAATAATGCACTTCGCAACATCATATACCTTAGTAATTCATAGCGCTCCCTTAAAAATCCAAGAAAACTCCTGTTGCACACATTTTAGAACCTAAGAATACTCCCCAAATCCTCTTGCGTACCTCATATCTCTTCTGCGCACTTGTACTTTATCTTCTTGCTTGGATACACTTCAAATGTGCACATCTATATTGTATTTATAGTGTTTTTGAATTCACTTATGGGGTCGACTTGTAAAAACTGGCTGTGTCAACCTGTACTTTCTAGCTGGGATGACCTAACCAAACATTTCATATATCCTCATTCCTAAATAGTTAGAGGGAGTTCCATGTATCATTGGAAAGGTATAAGAATAATGTTTTCAACCATATATCCTATGCTCCCATTTGAGGTAGGTATTCATAGTAAAAAGGCCTTCAAAGATAGGGTATCCAAACTGAGCATAAAAATCGAAAAACAATATTTCCAATAATCTCCATATTGGAATATTTATCTTAGACATATGTAGTCTCCGCCTGTCTTTGACATCAATGAAAACAATATTTACAACAAATGGAACCTCCTTTGAGGTTGTAGGGTTGAAAATTTCAAGGTATGAGTGGAACTATGCTAATAAATATGCTCTGAGATGAATCAATCAAACCTTAAATGTTGGAGCCAAGATAGACAAAGGGTTTCTTGTAGACATGTTGGATATGAAAAGGGTAATCAACCCTAGGAGATTGAGAGAGAGAGAGGAGTTTGGTAGCTAATGTGTATCTATAAATTAGGGTTTTCAAATATAGAAGTATCTAATCTAGTTCAAGAGGAGTTGAAAAAAATAAATAAGAAAAAGAGTGACCTCAAGGAACAAGAGAACATTAGGTTATCCACTAGAGGGTCCAAGTTGTACAAAACCACCATACTTATGTTGATTTCATGTTGTGGATTTGGTGTAATGGTACTGTGGATTTTTAGGCTCAAATAGGCTCTCTATTATGTGATTTGAAAATTCAAAGTTGTGGTACCCCAAGGAAACCCACAATATGCTTAATGTCAAAATATTAGGTAGGGATTGAGGGGTTTGACTCAAATTGACACTGTAACTAGCAAGTCCAAAGTGGGTTTGGGAAGATATGGACCTAAAATGAGGCATCTTAAGTGATCACCAATCCATTCATGAGTTTTTCACATGTAAGTGGACACTTGAAGTTATAAAATGCCCCAAATGCATGCCCTAAGAGTGAAAGTGAGTCAAACTAACAACCAAAGGTTAGAGACCAAAAGGGGGATCATAAGGCATATAAGGAAACCCCATAAGTTCTAGATGTACTAGAGATGTTCCATGTGTAGGAATAGGTGAGGGAGATTCCATGAAAGTGATCCATCACATTAGAGTAGTGATTGAGAGGTATCGTATCATCATTGGGAAGGTCAAGTATAAACACGATGTAGGGGTGGACTGCACATTGCACCTCCTAGTGGGTAGGAGTTTGTAAGTACCTAAGTACAAATATCATACATTATAGACATTGAAACTAATACCATAAACCTCATTCAATACAATATATGGTTGGGTCAAAATTGACCTTCAAACACCATGAAAAAACTAGATCGAGATCTCACATATTACCAAGAGAAATTAACAACATGACTATCAATAGGCTAGGGAGTTAGCCATTGAGAATTTGTGCCAATTTTGAACTATTAGATATAGATCAATGGCTCTCTAAAAACTCAAGTTTCCCATGAACATATGGTGTAAAAGGTTGATCTATTAATATATTTTACTTGGTGGCCAAGTGGGATCATCCACATGCCTCAAACTCTCCATCAAATTCAAAGGAAATCATTGTAAAGGGATCCATCAAATCAAATATTCCCATTGAATTCCATGTTAACTTGCATAGTTTTCAAGGTTCACATTCCATTTGACAAGTGCATGGGTCAAAACTTCAAGCCTTATGCCTAGCCTTATACCACCAACTATACCACAAATGAAACATGTGTATAAACAAAATAATATTCATACACTTAGAGCATTAAGACTTAGAACATAATACTTGAATTGCATTTCACTTGCATACTAACTCTTTGTTTTTGCATGTAAAAAAGATCAAATTATAAGGAAACAAGACCACCATAACCATTACAATCATGTGCATATTCAACATCACAACCATATATTATTTACCATCAAGCTCATGGTTTCAAACAACAAATGCTTAAAATAAATATTCGAAGTGTTAGTTAATATTTCCATTATTTTTTCATATACTAATCAAATATTTTTGTAGGTACCATAGAAAAATTTCACAATTGCATCATACACATAACCATAACCACATGCCACACCAACATCATGAGTATATCATCAACCTCAAAGCATGAAGAAAGTGACATCGTATTAAATGAAAAAATGCACTATATCAATAATGAACAATTATGATGATGATGATGATGATGATTAACGTCCACTGAGACCAATTGGTCTATTAGAACTTAAGAAGGCAAGAGATTACTTTAATTTATTTAAAATTGTATTTCTATGCTAAAAAAGCATTGAAGATCACCATAGTTTTGATGACTTGGGAGGTTATGAAGGTCCATAATGTGGCAAACATTTTTAAATTGGGATATAATATGGGTATAGGCAGGGAAATCCAAGAGGAAGTGTTTTAAATCTTCTACCTGCTTAGTGTCACAAATGTGACAAATTCTCTCATCACATGGTGTTTTGGGAGTTGTTCAACGCCTAGTTTCACTATGTAGCTCATGAGAGTTTGTTCTTATTTTAACAATGTTGATTTTCTTCTTTGCACTTTTCAAAACTGAGAGGTAATTTTGATCTTCTAAATTAGGGTTGACCACCTCCTTGTAGTATATTAATTTTCTTTTATCCACTATTTCTTTATCACACCACATATTCTCCTTAAATTTAGAAGTGATAATATTTGTAATATTATCGATATTCTATATGATGGCTTCTTCTTGTATCCCCCAATGATTTAGCCAAGATTTGGCATCTTTATGCCATCCTCGCTTGAGCCGCTAGTGGTTTTGGATAGACTTCAAATAAATTTTGGGGAGCCTCTTGTCATCCATGTTGTTTATCTTGTTCTTGTACATTAGGTATCTAATCATATTGTTTCGTTTATTTTAGAAAATATTTTGACATTGTCCCAAGGATTAACCTATGGAATAGGTTAGAAGAGCTGAAAGTCCCTTTCGAGTTAAGAGTTGCGATAGTAAGGCTATATGAGAAAGTTATTGTCAAGTTTAGGAACATTGAGGGCTGGTCGAAAGAAATTGACTATAATATAGGATTCAAGCAAGGTTTTCCCCTATCCCCTACCTTTTTTGGCATCTATATTGATAAGTTAGAAGATTTTTTGGAGGATGCAGGTTGTGTTGGCCTGACTCTCACTAGTATAGTCATCATCCTCCTTCTTTATGCTGATGATATTGTTCTTATGGCGAAGAGTCCCTACAACCTACGTGATAAAAAAAAGTTTGATGATTACTCACCAATCACCACTAACTATAATTCCATAATAGGGATAAACAACAAAATATTACAATACAACATATATTGAATTTGAAGTAGAGTCTTTTTTTTTCAATAAAAGCAAGAAATTAAAGCTTTGAAGTAAAGATCAAATAAAATAAAATTAAAAAGTGCGAATATGTATTTTACAAAATTTAATAGAGAAAGAACAAGATCCCAATATAAATTCTAGATAACCAATTATCTACCTAGATTTTAAATTCAAATATAATCATTTTTAATGTGGCATGGCAATGATTGTTGTTTCTCGTTACTCTTGCATTATGCATATATTTAACCTAGAAAGTAATACCAATCTTGCTAAGAGAAATGATGATGCAAGGGAATTAGTGTTCACTGGGTTTTGAACTACAAAACTTCTCCTAAGATGTGTAATCAGTCTTACTAGAAGCTTAAAACCAATGGTGTCTGTTGATGCTTAAAAATGCAACGATGAATACTATGCTCGCAAATGATTGCCAAGCTCTATTAATTATTTATATTAATAATAAACTAGTAGGTGGGACCCCCTTGTAGACCTATGGATCTATGATGGATATGCTGTGCTTATATTTTGTTTGCTATTATGATGGTACCAACAGAGTCTTCTACAGTTCAATGTTTCAAATCATGGTTTAGAATGTTATGGTGACATTAGATGGTTGGTTGATTGATGCATGACACTGGATGGTTTTGATGAACACTCTCAGATTATGTTAAGGCTGCCCTATGGATAAAGGATTATTATCAGTTTTGTTTTAATATTGCAATTAAACATGGTTTAATTGGTTAAATATGATCTTGATAGTAGGGATAATATTGAGACTCTTTTAAATTAAAGGACTACACACAAGCTCTAATGTCATGTATTATTGTGACAAAAGAGGGGCACACTAAACCCTTGCTACTATGGTTATGTTCCTTGTTGAAAGTCATATGTTGAATGCACATGGGGTAATGTTATAGAGCATTGTTATTTTGAAGAGTTTGACATTACCAAGGGTGGCACACTATCCAAATGGGATATGACAATGAATATATGGTTGATTAAATGCTTAGTTCCATGGTGAATTGGCTAGCTCGTACATTGAATTGAATGAGGTTGGAGGGAGAAGCGACGTGCATTTACTGCACGTCACTCAAACACCCCTCGAAGCCCGTCACCCTAGTCATACTTGCATTTTGGTTTTTGTCTTTGGTGGTCGTTGATGCTCCACATTGTTTGGTCACGAAGGAGGCATACAATCTAGTTTCTTCCTTGCACATGATTTTCCAGGTATGGGTTCCTTACTCCTCCATCCATGATGGTTACTCTGCCCTTCAAATCAATTTTGGCTCAGGATTTCTCACGGTCTGTGTGTTTCTTAAGATGTTATTGGATATTTGAAGTGTGTATTGGTGTTGTGTCCGTGGGTTCTTATAGTGATTATTATGGACTGTTGGCATTTTAAAAAGGAATGGTTATGCTCTCCTTGTTGTGTGTAATCTTTGCATGGGTTTATTGATAAAATGGCAGTGAAGCATGCTCAGTCGACTTGGATTTTTGGGTCTGGTTTCTCTGTGGTAATTGATTATTTGACAAGCTCCGAGCTTTGCGCATGGGTGATACAACTAGTCTTTGTGTTTAATATTTTCCACTCCATTTTCTTCTATGTGGTTGATATTTTTCGATCCTATGGGTTTCAATGTGAATTGTTGAAAGTTTTAAGCTTTTCTTTCCTTGATTTGGCAAAACCCCGAGCTATTAGCTATCATACTGTTGCCCTCACTAACACTATTACTAGAAAAATGGCACAGTTGGGTTTAACATCACCCATAAAGTTTAATGGAAGTATTATACATGCTTTTGGTTGGACACGGGTTGTGCTTGGACGCTCACATTACAATGTTGTTAACAATCATTCGCTTCTTTTCGTTCCTTGTTGGAGGTGGCTGATTGTCGTTTTGGTAACCTTCACAATCACGAGTATTGTTACAGGTTATATGTCTGTGGTAAATTTTGAAAGGCATGAGCTATCTGAGATTTTAGAGGATTTAATCCTCTGATCGAACCACCTGTTATTACCCTTTGCTTGCTGTGTTTAAACCCTACATACGATCTTGATATCGTTTTACTCCAGTTAAGGGTAAATAAGAACTATGTGTGCTTGGTTGATTGGGCATGATTTGGTTCTGTTCCTCATTCAAAAATTTTAGAAGAACTCTGTACATGCTAATTTATGTGAAGCTTGGGCTCAAGAGTTGCATGTTATTTGATTCAAATGTTATTTGAATCAATCCTTATGTTGATTATATTTAAAAGAGATCTGTGTGTGAATGGATTGCGGCCCGATTAAGAGTTTTAATTCCCAGTTTGATTGTGTCAAACGATGTTTAAATAATGGAAAAGGGTGGTAAATACTATGCATATTCTTATTGATTTTAAAGAATAAGAATTGAATATAAATGGCTGGAATCATTGTGCGTATTTCTAGTGTTCAAAAAAAAAAAGAAAAAAAGAAAGAAAGAGATTTAGCATTGGAGTATGAATGGTTGAGGCTGAAAGGATTATTATGGTTATCATATCGATCACAATGTTGTTATTATGACTGTTATATAAAGCTTATATAAATCAAAGGCTGTTGTAATTGATTAATTATGGGCATATAGATTATTGTTTGGAAGCCAACAAGCAATTTGTAAAGGAAGTAACAGTTTAGATGGTGGTTTTGAAAAGTGAATACTGATTGAATTGTGGAGGTCTGAACAGAGATATGTTTGATTGTTTGATTTGATTTATTTTTATATGAACAATATCCATATTATTTCCCTATCATGCTACCACTTTTCGCTCATTATATTCCCCTCATCATCCCAATTTCATTTATGACATCCATGTTTTGTAAAATAAATTGAAAAGGTCTGTGTAACAACAACAAAAGAGATAACACAACAATGGTTGGCAACTAATATTTTGGTATTTTATTACACAGTTAAATTATTTAATTAATTGCTGAGCAATATTTATGTATGTATCCCCTCTTATTATACCATATTTCGCTCATTACACTCCCTCCATAGGTCCCATGAACCCTATCACCCCCTTCTCACTTGGCGATTATTATATGGTTTATTATGGATGGATTTGCATATATCTCGTGTCAATTTTTGAGCCAATTTTTGATTCATGCAAGAAAAATGTCATGTATGGTTTATTAAGGGCTTAGTTACTGACGAATTGCTGCTACAGGATGATTTTCTTCAATAGGGGAATCCATGGCAGAAATAACAGAGGAAGGGAAAAATGGAACAGAGGGCCTAGAAGGCCTAGATTTTCCATTCATTTTGATGCGGATTCCCAAGAATTGAACCAGCTATTCCAAGCTGGGTTCTTTAACTGGATCGAGCAAGGAATAATACAACCTTGACCAGAGAGACCCCCCTTCTAGCCTTAGAACATCCCTGACATTCCTGTTCCTCCTCATGTGTCCTTGCAACCAAAATTCCCTGCAAATGATGGATGGAAAGATATTGTCAACTCGACTTTCTCTCACCATCATGGCTGGCCCAAATTGTCATTACCTCCTCCACCACCTGTCAATCCTAATGTTCATATTTCCCATGTTGATTCACTTTTTCAATACTCACATGCTAGTAAAAGACTTAAAACGGATGTCCCCCATGTGCAATATAAAGGAAAAGTTGCTGCCTCCCCTTCCTCTCCCTCAAACGACTCCTCAAAATCTGTGTCCTCCCACATGTATTTGAAGGATGATTGTTCCCATGTAATCAATGAAATACAACCTCAAGGTTCAAATCAACCATAGGCTAATTCCGAGAAATCAAAGGTGGACAACAGTGATAAAACAAAAATTGCCTCCCAGAGTGGCAAGTATGGCTTTTAGGTTATGTGTTTTTATGATTGAGTTGATAAAGACATTGGTCTGCAAAAAGTTTGGACAACACGCTCTTTTTTGGATAATTTGGACTATGTGGATATTTATATATTTTGGGATATGACTTAAATTATTTTTGATATTTAAATATTCAATTTTGAAGGTATCTAAGGGAGTTACAAGGG
>ML834386.1:0-23550 GCA_009831015.1 Picea engelmannii
CATTCCCTACCATGAAATTTCCTTCTTTGGTCCTTTTATCAAATATTTCTTTTATTCTCGCTTGATGAGCTTATGAATTTATCTTAACTTGTTCTCTTATCTGTTGTACTTCAATCACTTGATTAATTATTCTATGCATGTCATCTAATTTTTCCTCCTCATCTTGTAGTAATTTCATCATAGGGAGGCTGAGCTGAATGGGGAAAATGAATTCCAACCCATACACTAGCTGAAAATGGGAAGTGCCAATGGCCCTCTTAATGCTAACTCTATCTTCCCATACTGTGTATTTCAGGTGGGAATCCCATGCCTTCTTGTTTTGAGATAACATTTTCTTGATAATCTTGATAAGGTTATTATTGGAAGATTCCTCCAAACCATTTTCCTGTGGATAGTAAGCAGTAGAGTGTCCCAAATCTATGTTATAGTCCTAACAAAAATTAACCAATTTGGCAAATTTGAAGGCCTGAGCATTATCAACAATGATCTTTCTTAGGCACCCAAATATGGCCAAGATATTTTCCTCTACGAAATTTATGATGAATGTATTAGTGGTTGTACTTGTAAGTATGGACTCTACCCATTTTGTGAAATAATATGTGGATGTCAAAATCCATTTGTGTTGTCCACTTGAATTTGGATTAATCTCGCCAATGAATTATAATCCCCATTGTTGGAAAGGTGTTTCATCTTTGATTTGTTTTAGTGGGAGGGGAAAAAACTTCTGCCTCTTTGCAAATATTTGACATTCTACACATGCTCGAACCAAACAATTTACATCATAAAATAAATAGGTTCAATAATACCTATCTCTAAGGATCTTGTATGTAGTGGCTCTCCAAGCATGGTGACACCCACACACACCTTTATGAAATTTGATGATTATTCCCTCAATTACTTCTTCAGTGAGGAAATTTAGTAGGATTCCCCTTGGGTCCTTCCAAAACATATTTTACCCTAAAATGTAATACTTTACATATTTAAGCTTAATATACCTAGCCCTGGCTTTATCCCATGCTAGTGAGCAACTAAAATTTTGCAAGTAAAATATGATTTCTTTATACCAATTAGATTGAGAAAGTTTGTCACTTACCACTAAGGATGGTTCTTTTGTTTCATCCTCTTCATACTCTGTTGTTATGATGTTTGTTGATAGTGCATTTGAGTATAAAACTTTGTACTTATATTCAAACAATAGTTTGGCTAGTCCTTATCCTTTTACTAGATTTGTGGGCTTGATCTCCACGTCATACTCCTGAATATTATCAATCCATTTACCTCTTCTTTCCTCACTGTCAAGCTATGTGTGTAACACCCCAAGGCCGAGCCCCTTTTGAATTGTAATTATGTTTATAGGCTGGTGAGCCAAGTGGTTATAAGTTGAGAGACTTATGTGTTTATTAGGCTGGTGAGCCATATGTTAAGGCCAATGAGCTTGATTTTTTATATGTAAATACTCACATCATTAATAAAATTACATTGCTATGTGTAGACCGACCATGAAGAAAGAGTTATGGGGGACTAAGCTCCACTAGGTAGGGTATGGGAGGGGGGCTAAGTGTCTAGGCCCAGGGGCTAAGCTAGAAGGGATTACCTCTAAGGGAATAATATTTTATTATTATTTCTCAAAGGCTATGGTTGACATAAGTCATGTTGTCCTAAGTTCCTGGGAAAAAGGGAATGAGTGCTAAGTGGAACTCATGCGGATTCAGGAAGATATGTGTCAACTTGGGTGCATGCATTTTATAGCAGGGAAATCCAACTCGTTGGGGGATCGCTTCCCACTCTGGCATTGTTTTTCATCCTTGCGTCTAGACCAACTGGGAGTTTTTCCTCACAACCCTTATGATTCTCTGTAAGTTTGTCACCATTCCTGATTGACTAGGGACTCATGCATTGAACTAGTTCTCCATCGTCATCACCTCTGTATCTAATACACACCTTTGGAATTCTGTAATCATACTTGAGTTATACCATGTGTCTCTTGAGAATCCCAACGCAATTGTATTTGCCTGAGCCGTGCGGTGTCTTAGTGTTTGGTTGTTTCCATTTTTTGGTGTCCATACCTGTTTTCTGTTGCTGTCGTCACCCGTGTGTAGCTGAATATTATTGTGATATTTCTTAGGAGTTGAATTGAAGAAGAAGGTTGTCATTCCTTTGAGAAACTCTCCCAAGTGAGAGAGTTTGTTGGGAAGTGAGTTCTCCTGGAAGGTAGTCCCATAGCAGCTACAATACTCTTAGAATTCTGGTTCATCCTGTTGCTGAAGCCCAAGCTAAGTGAGGTGTAGTAGCCGATGGACTTGTATTAGTGAAGGTGTACCCTCCTAGGGTGGAGCAGGCGTGTGGGGAATGAGAGTCTATGGGTCATGGGCGTAAGTGGTTGCTGGGATAAAATATCCTTCCTGTTGTTTTGTGCAACTTCCTTGTTGTCCTTTCCAAGCCTAGAATTCCCTTGCCTGGTGGAGTTTAGTTGCAGTGCAGGGGTGACCCATTGCTGAGTGTGATGAGCAATGTGGTCTAAGGATGGGAGGTTCATGGAAGGCCTGCACACAATTATTGGTCATCTATTAAAATATAAGTACCAATTTTGTGTTCGCTGTATGTTGTGTATTTGTATTTTCATTATAATTAATGAGTATTGCCTGCATATATATATGTTTCATGTATGTGTTAAATGTTTCTTTTGCATGAACATGTGTATGAGTAGAGTATTGACGTCTATTTAATTTCATTAGATAGATATATATATATTTATAAGTGTGAATACCAGATGTTATCTATATCTTCCGGTTAAGTTTTATATGTGATTATTTTTGCAAAGTTACTCAGTTGCATGGTCTGGCCTGCTGTTTAGGGTTGGGAAAGTCACAAAAACAGTATCAGAGCAGTAAAGGAAAGGTTAAGGTTGTTTGGTTAGCATTACCCGACATGGTTTAGTGTCCCAAGACGTTACAAATTGGTATCAAAGACAAGGTTCAAGCATTGAGCCTAGATGGGTAGGATAAGCGGTCATTAGAACCAAGGTTTCAGAGATAAATTTTTCCAGGAGGTTACCTTGGTCGTGTTACGAAGCTCAGGGGGTTTAGCATCATGTAAACCACACCCGTCAGATCAAGAAAAAGAAGCATGAGAGTTAACCTCCAAGACCTTTGGAATTCGTGGCTTCGACGAAGTTATGGGTTGTAGAGTGGAAGAGCCCGAAGGCACGAAGTTCGAAGTCCCCGAAGTGGTCCCCGAAGTGGATCTACACTATATATATGGGGAGAAGAGCCCGACTGTTGGATTGGGTCGAAGTTGGATCAGAACCATTGGATCAAGCCAAGGGTGGAGGTTACGATGTTTTTATGAAGAACAAACAATTCCCAAAGATCCGAAGTCTAGAGTAATCTGGACCATCCGTCAAAAGGGACCTGTGTCAGCAAATTGGCTTGTTCGAAAGAATTAGTGTGTGATAAGGCGAGAACTCTCGAAGCTCGAATCTCTGAAGAATGAAGATTCGAGGTAGTGAGTCATGATGATGTCACCTGATAGTGACGTGGACCTCTCCTATACCATCCACATGCCCCCACCTGGAATGTTGACAACTTTACTATGTGGGTCCTGAGGTTGCATAACATAGTTAAAAGTTTGCGGGCCCACATTGGAATTAATCTCGATACGTCAAGATCGACAGCCAAGAGGCATTACTGGGACCCAAATTGCATGGGAGTTAATTTTCTAGGGTGGTCCCGCAATCCAAACGATGATTTTACTAGGGGGTTGCATGTCAGCATCAGAAGAATTGTTGGACGTAAGGTGGGTTACTCCAAACCGTGGATGCATTCCCCCACAATTTGGAAGGCGTTAAGTGATGTGACTATTCGGTATCTTTGTTCAAGTACAAAAACCATGGGTCCAGTGGATGCGTGGTGCCAGTTGTGAATTCTGAAGACTCGACACTCCAGAAGATTTGTTGTGATCCAGAACTCTAAGAGATTTGTTATGATATGCTTTGAATAATTTCAAAGCCGGAGGCCCGAAGTCCCGAATAAGAGCCTATTGACCTAGTGCTTGGCCACATCCCATGGTCGCATGTGTTGTGGGCTAAGAGAAAGGGGCTAGGGCCGAAAATTATTGTAGAACAGAGCAGAGCTTAGAAAGAAAAGATCTGTGGTGATTCTTGATTGATTGAGAACTGCATAATGAAATATGAAATTTTTCTTTGAATCAGATTGGTTTATGAATACTGTGGAATTTGTTAAGGACTGATGGCCCGAAAATTTTTGGTTGACTGCACATTGTGTTTGCAGAGTTAATGATTGTTAGAACCAAACTGAATTGTTCCAGAGTGCACTAAAATGGAGGAGGCACAAAATGATTTCAGTTCATAGAATGAAGCTAAAGGAATCAATGTCCATTTGGGATTTGAAGGATCGAACTCCAATGGGCATGGAGAAGAGATAGATAAGGAAGGAAACAAGATGAAAATCATTGAAATAATGTAGAAATATGTCCATACTCACTGAATAGATAACATAAAGATCATGAAATCTAGGGAACAACAAGGAGAATTCAACATAAATTTGATACAGAGCCTGGAAAGAATAAAAAATAAGTTGGATAAGGAGAGTGGCTTAAGAAAAATAGGGAGTCGTAGGACCCCTGAGAATAAAGGAAGATCAAGAAGCGTTAGGAGGCATCAACGTCACTCCCCATGATGTTCCAATAAGAGAGCACACAACAATTCAAGCCCATCTCCTACCAGAATGAATAGGAGATATGGAGTGGATGAACTAAAGGGTGAAATGAACAAGATTAAACCTCCTACTTTTGATGGAGAAAACAAGAAATATTAAGATGCTGAGACATGGTTGCTAAGCATGAGGAAATATTTCCAACTGCAGATCTATTCCTCTCATGCAGAGGGAATAATTTCCATTTACCAACTTAAAGGAAATGCATCCATATGGTGGGATCAAATTGTGCAAGTACAACACATCATAGAGAATAATGTTACATGGAGGGAATTTAGGAGACATTTTTAAAATAAGTACTTAACTAAGAGGTATTATGACAAGAAAATGAAAGAGTTCTTAGAACTCAAGCTGGGAAGTATCTCCATTGATGACTATGAAGGAATATTCTTGGAGTTGTTGAAATATGTCCCCTTCATCAAGGACGAGACAATTAAGATTCAAAGGTACCTAAGTGGAATTCCATCTTCCATCAGTGACAAGATCTAGTATGATGACCTGAAAACTATGGAAGAAACTATAAGGAGAGAAAAGTTCTTATATGATCAACAAAAATAAAATCCTACTTTCCAAAAATCTTGGGAAGAAAAGAAGAAGTTAAAGAGGGAGAATAGGAAAAAGGGAAACAAACCACCATTTTTCATGAATATACCTCAAGGACAAACAAGTTTTATAGAGCCCAGGAAGGCTGAAGTAGGTGGGAAAATGCCAAGACAACCACCTATGGAATTTTGGGGTTGCAAAGGAAATCATAGGTACATAGATTGCCCCCACAAAAATGACAAAGTGAGATTTGTCCACAATGTTCAATAGGAAGAAACAATGGAGGACATGGGCAGAAGTGTACCAAGGATCTACGCAGCCCTGGACAATAAGCGAGAAAAATATCAAACACATATGATTGAAGTGGAAGGTATGATCAACAACCAAACCATTACTATTTTAATTCATTCGAGAGATAGTCATAATTATATAGATCCTAGAATGGTTGAAAGTTTTCATTTTCCAAGAAGAAAGCATGAAAAATCTTGGTTAGTGCAGCTGGCTACAGGATCCAAGAGAAAGGTTTTTGAGTTGGTTAAGTTCTTTCCAGTGGACATGAATGGAATGAGCAGAAGGGATGAATTGAACATCTTACCTTTAGGTTCCTATGATTGTCTAATTGGGATGGATTGGTTGGAACAACACCATGCCATCTTAGACTTTCATAACAAGGCATTAAATTTCCTGGATGAGGAAGGAAACCCAAGGAAAGTGTAGGGAATCCCAAGGGTAGTTACTGTCAAAGAAATCTCAGCAATGCAGTTGAAGAAGTGTTACAGGAAGGGTTGCCAAATATTTGCAACTCATATGGAATAAGGACCTAAGGATAAGTTTTCAAATATTGAAGACCATGTAGTATTAAAATATTTTGAAGATGTATTCCAAGAGGTACTCAGAATACCACCAAAGAGAGATATTCATTTCTCTATAAACCTGATGCCTGGAGCAACTCCAGTGTCAAAAAATCCTTACATAATGAGTACACCAGAGCTGAAAGAACTGCAATTTTAGCTATAAGAACTTCTGAAGAAGTGGTATATATGCCCATGTGTGTCACCTTGAGGTTCCCTGATCTTGTTCGTGAAGAAGAAATATGGGACATTGGGATCGTGCATCGATTTCAGACAGTTGAAAAAAGTGACTTTTAAGAACAAGTATCCTTTTCCAAGGATCGATGATCTCTTTGATCAGTTGAAGGATGCCAAGATATTTTCAAAAATAAATCTTAGGTCAAGGTACCACCAGGTAAGGATAAAGGATGAAGACATCAAAAAGACCACCTTCAAAACAAGGTAGGTCATTATGAATTCACAGTGGTGCCATTTGGGTTATCAAACACACCATCTGTTTTCATGTGCCTAATGAATGGTGTATTCATAGAATATTTAGACAAGTTTGTCATAGTCTTTTTGGATGACATACTGGTGTATTCCAAGTTGGAGGAAGAGAATGAACATCACCTAAGGATGGTGTTGCAGGTGCTAAGAGAGAACCATCTGTATGCCAAATTGAGAAAGTGCTCATTTTATCAAAAGTAGGTCCATTATTTGGGACATATCATTTGAAAGGATGGGATAGTCATGGATCCTGAGAAGATAAAAGCCATAAGAGAATGGTTAGTGCCGAAGAATGTGACATAATTTAGATCCTTTATGGGTCTAGATGGCTATTATAGAAGGTTCATTGCAGGGTTCTCAAGGATAGCTCACCCCATCACTTCTTTGCAAAGGAAGGAGAAAATTTTTCAATGGACAGAAGAATATGAGAGAAGCTTCCAACAATTGAAGCAGTTGTTAACTAGTGCTCCAATCCCAAGGATTGCATATCTGAATGAAGATTTTGTAGTGTGTACATACACATGCAAAGAAGGAATGAGAGGAGTCCTCAGTCAGAATGGGTTTGTGGTATGTTATGAATCTAGAAAGATGAATGATCATGAAAAGAACTATGAAACTCATGTTTTGGAGTTGGCAACCATAGTGCATGCCCCAAAGAAATGGAGGCACTACCTCATGGGAAGGAGGTTTGAACTGAGGACATAACATAATAGTATGAAGTATTTGTTTGATCAGCCAACCTTGAATGCTAGGAAAAGTAGATGGTTGGAATTCCTTTGTGAGTATGACTTTGATATCAATCATATTAAAGGAAAGGAGAAAAAAGTGGTTGATGTACTCAGCAGAAGAGTGCATGAACTACATGCTATGACTATTATCATGTATCAAACTGATATTAAAGGAAGAATTTTGGAAGCTGCAAAATCAGATTTGCAGTACATGGAATTCATAACAAAATTGCAGCAAGATAAAATGCAACAGAAAGTTGAAGATTATAAAATGGAAGCTGATGAACACTCCTATACAAAAAAAATAATTATGTACCTAATTCCTAGGAGTTGAGAATTATGATCTTCAAAGAAATGAATAATGTGCTTTATGATGGACACCCTGGATATCAGAAAACAATGGCGGCAGTCAAGAGCGATTACTTTTGGCGAGGCATGAAGAAGGAAATTGCAGAGTACATAGCTAAATGCTTAGAATGTCAAAGGGTCAAGGATAAGCATAGGCACCCAACTGGGTTGCTACATCCATTGCCCATTCCTTAGGGGAAGTGGGAAGTGGTGATGATGGATTTCATCACAGGATTGCCCAGAACTAACAAGCAACATGATTCCATCATGATGGTGTTGGATAAACTTACAAAAGTTGCCCATTTTATTCCATTGAAAACTACTCACAAGGAAGGTAATGTTGTTGATATCTATATGAAGGAAGTAACACAATTGCATGGTATTCCCAAGAAAATCATGTTTGACAAAGACCCGAAATTTACCTCAAAATTCTGGAAAGGGTTATTCAAAGGGTTCAGAATGAATCTGAACTATAGCATATCCTATCATCCTGAGTCTGATGGGAAAATATAAAGGGTGAACCAAGTGATAGAGGACATGCTAAGTATGTATGTGATGGAAAAACCATCTAAATGGGAAGACTAACTACACTTGGTAGAATTTTCCTACAACAATGGGTATCAAACATCACTGAAGATGATCCCATTTGAAGCACTTTATGGCAGAAAGTGAAACACCCCACTAAGCTGGGATAACCCAGCTGATAGGGTAGTGGTTGGGCTAGATTTTCTCAAGGAAATAGAAGAGAAAATGTTGAAGATTAAGTAGAACTTGAAGGTTGCCCAAGACAGGAAAAAATTTTATGCTAATAAGAACAGAACACACAGAGAATTTAAAGTGGGGGATCATGTTTTCTTGAAAGTGAAAGCCAACAGAAGTTCCCTGAAGTTGGGAAACTATTCCAATTTGGAAGCCAGATATTGCATGGGCCATTTGAAATCCTAGAAAGGATTGGAACAGTTGCACATATGCTTGCATTTCCTGCATCCATGACTGTACATAATGTGTTTCATGTTTCATTGCTTAAGAAATATATACCTGATGCTAATCATGTTATTGATTGGAATGTGATTCAGGTGGAGAAAGAAGGCATCTTGCAGGTGCATCTAGTGCATATACTCGACCAGAAAAGCAAGAAGCTCTGGAATCGAGCCATAGGGCTTGTAAAACTCTAGTGGACCTGGTACGGTTCTGAGGACGCAACATGGGAGCATGAAGATGCTATGCGGGCAGAGTACCTACATATTTTTGAAGATTTTGGAAATCTTGTTGGTGTTGTGTAATTAAGTTTCATTGAGGATAGTGCAAAATAAGGGGAGGGGATTGTAACACCCCAAGGCCAAGCCCCTGCTAAATTTTAATTATGTTTATAGGCTGGTGAGCTGAGTGGTTATAATCTAAGAGACTTGTGTTTTTATTAAGCTGGTGAGCCAAATGCTAAGGCCAATGAGCTTGATTTTGTATATGTAAATACTTACATCATTAATAAAATTACACCGTTGCGTGTAGACCGACCACGATGAAAGATTTATGGGGGACTAAGCTCCACTAGGTAGGGTATGGGAGGGGGGCTAAGTGTCTAGGCCTAGAGGCTAAGCTAGAAGGGCTTACCTCTAAGGGAATAATATTTTATTATTATTTCCCAAAGGCTATAGTTGACATAAGTCATGTTGTTCTAATTTATTGGGAAAAAACGAACAAGTGCTAAGTGGAACTCATGCGGCTTCAGGAAGACATGTGTCAACCCGAGAACATGTAGTTTATAGTGGGGAAAGACAACTTGTTGGGGGATCGCTTCCCACTCTGGCATTGTTTTCCATCCTTGTGTTTGGACCAGTTGGGAGTTTTTCCTCACAAACCTTACGATTATCTGGAAGTTTGTCACCCTTCCCGATTGACCAGGGATTCATGCATTGAACTAGTTCTCTAGCATCATCGCCTCTGTATCTAGTATGCACCTTTGGAATCCTACAGTCGTACTTGAGTTATCTCGTGTGGCTCCTGAGAGTCTCGACGCAATTGTATTCGCCTGAGCTGTGCAATGTATTAGCATCTGGTTGTTTCCATTTTCGGTGTCCATACCCATTTTCTATTGTTGACATCACCCATGCATAGCTGAATTTTGTTGATGTATTTCTTAGGAGATGAATTGAAGAAGTAAGTTGTCAGGCTTGTGAGAAACTCTCCCAGGTGAGAGATTTTATCGAGAAGTGAGTTCTCCTAGAAGGGAGTCTCGTAGCATCTACAATACTCTGAGACTTCTGATCCATCCTGTTGTTGAGCCCAAAGTAAGGGAGGTGTAGTAGCCGATGGAATTGTATTAGTGAAGGTGTACCCTTCTGAGGTGGAGCAGGCATGTGGGGAATGCGGTTTTGTGGGTTGTGGGCATAAGTGGTTCATGGGATAAAAGATCCTTCCTATTGTTTTGTGCAACTTCCTTTTTTTCCTTGCCAAGCCTATAATTCCCTTGTCCAGTGGAGTTGTTGATCATGACGAGCAACATGGTCATCTATTAAAATATAAGTACCAGTTCTGTGTTCATTGCATGTTGTGTATTTGTATTTGCATTATAATTAATTAGTAATGCTTGTATATATATATATTACATGTATGTGTTAAATGTTGCTTCCACATGAACATGTGTATGAAAAGAGTATTGACATCTGTTTAATTTCTTTAGATAGATATATATATTTATAAGTGTGAATACCATATGTTATCTCTATCTTCCAGTTAAGTTTTATATGTGATTATTTCTACAAAGTTACTCGGTGGTATGGCATGGCTTACTGTTTAAGGCCGAGAATGTCACATAAATGGTATCATAGCAGTAAAGGCAAGGTTAAGGTTGTTTGGGTAGCGTTACTTGGCAGGGGTTGGTGGTTGGGGATGTTACAATGTGAGAATGTCCTTTATAGTACTGGTACGTACATAAGCCAATATCTTAGAGTGCAATATATAGTCTCTAAAAGCCTTTAATTCTTTGACTAATACGTAAGCCTTATTTTCCATGTTACAATACTTTAACTCAACATCTCTTAGGGTCCTGTTGAAAAAGGGTATGGGTTTCTCTTGGTATTTTTCATTTTTCTGAAGCAACACAACAACTATAATATGTGTTGATGCAAAACTGTAAATGAGGAAATCCTTGTCATAATTCAAGCTGATCAGAACTAGAGACTCTCCCAAGGATTCCTTGATCTCTTGTAAATATTATTTGGCTTCAGTTGTCCACTTGACTTCATGTTCCTTTTTCAACATGTTGGTAATATGATTCACCATTTTAGTGAAATTGGGGACAAACCTTCTCAGAAATCCTATTTTTTACCTAGGAAAGATTGTACTTCTTTCGTGTTCCTAGGATGAGAAATTTATTTTATTTCCTCCAACATTTCTAGACCTATCTTCACCCCTTATTTAGATACGATATGACCAATAATATTTCCTTCTTCCATAGAAAAAGAAGACTTTTTTGGGTTCAAGGACAACCCAAAATTCCTACACTTCACAAAGGTTTGACTTAAATTCTTGATGTGATCTTCATCTGTCTTGGAAAAAATAGTCATGTCATCAAGGTACATGGAAATGAACTTGTCTCTATCACCCACAAAAGCAATGTCCATATCTCTTTGAAAAGTTGTTTTTTCATTTGTCAGACCAAAATGAATTTTTTCATGCATTAAAGTTCCACATGGTGTTGTAAAGGTTGTCTTCTCTATGTCATCTAGGTGAATGACCACTTGGTTGTATCCTAAAAAACTATCCATCATGGATATCTCGTTTTCCCCTACTACTTTCTGTAGTATATGATCCATCTTGGGAAAGGGGTAGTTATCTTTTAAAGAGAATTTATTTAGGTTCCTAAAGTTCACGCACAGCCTTATTTCCCCAATATTCTTTCTCACTAGAACTAAATAAACAACCCATTTAGAGTACCTTAAGGAAATAATAATATGGGCATCCAACAATTTTCTCACCTCTTTCTCAATGGTAGGAAAAAGAAGGGGATTAAATTTCTTGAGCTTCTGCTTGAAAGTTTTAGTACCAAACTTGATAGGTATTCGATGCTAGATGATTTTGGTATCATAAGTTTTTAAGTTCTCATATCTCCATGCAAAGACATCCATGTACTATTTGAACAACTAAAAATACTTTTACCTATGATCAACATGAATACTTTTTGACAACTTAATATATTTAGGATCTTTTTCAGTCCTAATATTATATTCTTCAATGCTTTCATCTTTGGGGAAGACAACTGGTTTGACAGGTACATCATTTATATCAAACAATTGTTCTAAAGGCACCAGTCCTTTGGGAAATAAGTTATTCTTAAGATGCAAGACTTTATGCTCAACCATGTAATTGCTAAATTTAGGGATCTCTTCAGATTCCTCCCCAATCTCCTATTTAGTTTCTTCTTCATGATCTGAGTCAATATGAGTATTTGTAAACTCTTCTATCACTTCCATGAAATTTTTGATCTGATGATCATATTCAAAAACTTTCCAGTATTTGATATTTTTAGGAATGAAAGATCTTTATCTCATCTCGATATCATATTTAATTTGAGGGGTGGCTAGTACTTTAAAGGTATTGGATGCTACTGCTAAGGAATCAACTGGTTGATTAAACTATGTCAAAACAACAAAAATATTGAAAGATTCATAAAAATTATCAATCATATCCCATACCTGATTCTTGTACGTCCTCATTCTTGGGTGCCTTGTTTTATAAGATACTTTTAATTATTGCACAACTAGATATGAATCTCCAAATACCATTGGCTTGGTAATTTGCATCTTTCTTACTGCGTCTGGGCCTAAGATCAAGGCTTCACATTCAACCACATTATTTGTGGCCTCGAACTAAAGCTTGCAGGAAAAATGAATTTCTTTTTTGGCGGGGGAGATGAGAACTATGCCGGCCCCAACCCATTCTTTTGAGTATGCACCATCAATTTTTTTTTTCCATATAACATCCACGTCTTCCACAGAGCTTACAAGAGGATCTACAAACCTTGGAGTTTCATTGTACTCTTCATTTATATATAGGATACAACAACCCAGATGTTCATCAACAACATAGATGGCATGATTCATAGGGTTTTTCTAATCATTGACCACATAAGAACAATTTTTCTCTCAATACATCTTTCAGATCTCTCCTCCAAAAATTGGTACAGTGGCATAAGTCATATTCATCTGCATATTGCCTCCCAATTTTTGTGCCCATGTTATGGAAAAAAAATGTCATAATTGGATGGTACATTAACCACCACCATGTCCATCATAATGCTCTTAACAGACAGTTGGCCCAGGGTGAAAACCATGTCTTTAATCATCCCATAACACTTCACTTTTCTGGCATCAAACAAATAGAGGTCATGATATGTTGTTGGCCCTTGACCAAGTTTTAAGGATTCTTGGTCATGTTTGACCTAGTTTTGGAACTTCGATAGGTTGTCGAAGGTAGAGTGCAAGACGAAAAGGAGATCGCAAGATCTAGACCCCTCTTTAAAGATTTTTGGGTTTTTGGGCTATGTAACAGGTATGGGAATGCCGGCCCATGGGTTTACCCACGCTTAGGCCTATTTTGTAATGTATAAAGAAGTAGCTAGGTGATCTAAGAAGTAGACCTATTAGACCGATGGCTGAGTGCTAGTACTAGCTATGTGAAAGAAGATGTGATTAATACTTGTAGAGCTAAGTGCAAGTCATCTGTAGTGCTTTGTGTGCATACTGTGTGAGGCTTCGGGCCTAGATCTAGTTGGAGAAGGAGGATTCGATGAAGTGCACGCAGATCTCCTGTCCTATGCAGAGTAGTTTTCTGATGCTTTGTGGCTGTAAGACTCTTGACAAAGATAATAAAGAGAATAAGAGTTGGTGGACGTAGCCCCAAGGTGGGGGTGAACCAAATATATCCTGTGTTGTAAATGCTTTGTGCTTGATGGTTTCTCTCTTGTTTATATGATTGAATTCTTAGTGCGATATTAGATGATAGATGAATTTGATATGATAGTTTAGTGCTAAATAATGTGAATGAATGATAGATCCGATATCTATGTGTGTGCTTTGTGCTTAAATATATTGATCTGTGTGAATACTATGTTGATATGTTGTTAGGGTTTATATACGCTGTGAACTAAAGCTTAATAATAGTGGACTGTAATAACTAAGTGCTCTATTAAGATGTTACAATCATAGATCTGTGTCCCAGCTATGGTTGCAGATGTCTGATTCCTACAACCACCGTTGCCTATACCTTAGGTGAGACTTCATCTGCTTCGTAGGTGTTGTTGAAAGGGCCGGTAGTTAGGGTTTTGTTGGTGCGTTGTTGTAACGTTGAACCCCGGGTCTGCTCCTGTGCCAACAAATGGTTTTGTTTTTGGGACCTGAAACCGTGATTGATGGGAACTGAGGAAGAAGAATATCTGTGTGAATATATGACCTAAAACTGTGAAATCTCCGTGCGTAAATCTATTTCCCTGGTGCACAATACTCTACTTGGATTGTGAAGCTCTGTGCTAAGAAGAGAATTCTGATCTGAAGAAAAGAGGTAAGATATGAATGATTTGGTGCTCTGATTGAGGTAAGAATAGTGAAAAGTTTTAGATCTAGAAGCTTTGTGCTCTGCCGAAAGTAAGATAAGTGGAAATTTTTGTTTCAAGAATATGGATCTAGGAATGTTTGATAAATTTTGTCCTAGCCTGAAAAACTAGGGCACAACTAGATGAAAGAAGATTTGAGATGAGTATATTTGATAAGAATAATGAAAGATATGTTATTACTATGCATAGAAAGAATGTTTGGACTAACAAATGGATGTAGGATCCTGGAAAGAATTTTTTGCAGGTTAGCTACCATGATCCTAGTGCACAGTACAGGAAAGGTTGGGGATCCTTTAAGAGAAAGAGAGGGTTAACTCTTTGTTACAATTGCAGAAGACCGGGACATCTTGCTAAGGATTTCCCTGGTAGAATATCTAGGTGTCTTTGTTGTAAATCTATGGACCATGAAGTTTTGGATTTCCCTAGAATGATTGCTAAGCTTGAAAGAATGAATATGGAACAAGTAGACCCCGAGAAAGGTCAAGAAATAGAGACCATGGAAGAACCCTAGAAAGAATCAGAGACTGTATTGTTTCAAATGAAAGAAACCTTGAATGGTCACCGAGATACTAATCTATCAGAGATATTAAAAGAGAAAGAGAAAATAGAAGTAAGAATAGGAGACTTCGACATTGACTATACTCTGGATGAAGAAACGCAGGTGAATATCATGACAAAAAGAACTTGGGAAATTTTGGGAAAGCCTGCTATGATTCCTTCATTGGGAGGAATAAGATTAGTTAGAGGAAAGATGATAACCCTATGTGGAAGACTTACCCAGATATCTATGAGTGCTCATGGAACTTCGACAAAAGAAGATTATGAGGTTGTTAAATTTGTTGAGAATAGTGCCCCATTTTCTATGTTACTAGGAAAACCTTGGATTGAAAAGGATCAGGCCAGAAGGAGATAAGAAGAAGTCTTAGAGCAGAAGAAGAAAGAATTAAAAGATTTCATGACTAGGAGGATCACACACTTGATTGAAGAACATGAGAAAAAATCGAAGCTATTTAGGATAGTGGATGTCGAACTTGAAAGAACACAAGAAGACTCCCAGAAAAATGAATCACCTACCCCAGATAGAGAAGATGTATTTCCCTTGAATCATAGGAAAGAATCTCAACAACGCGAAGTTACTATGCCAAAAGGAGATAAGAATCATAATGGAAAGAGGAATACCAAGACAAATCTCACTGGAAAGAAGGCTAGAAAACTAAGCAAGAAGAGATCAAAGATCGAAAAGTTATAGAAGGTTCCAGAGGGAACTTCGCAGAAGGAAAATTTACAAAACCAGAACTTCGTTAGGATATCAGAATAGAGTCACATGACACTTCACCATGGTGAAGCAATATAGACGTTAGGAACAATATAACCGTTATACCGATACACCGAATGGTTAGAAAAAAATTTATGGTCAGAAATCCCGCCATCAGACCGTTGGGACCACGTCGTAACGGACTGAACCGAATTAATGAAGGTATCTTGTCGATTGGGAAGAACCATTACGTTGTTGTCTACTTATTTCATCGACTGTTGCACCGAGAAAACTTTTGCGAATTGTATCAGAGAGAAATCATTGCTACCGCGTTGTGATTAGTAAGATCGACACTAGTTCTATTGTTTTTCACACTCATTCATCCATCCGATCTAAGAGTGTATGTTGGATGAGCTCAACGCCGCAAAGAAAATTGTCGAAGAAGTTCTCATCGATCTCATGGATGAGAAAGTAATGTCTACAAGTACTCAAGCATCATTGACGAGAGGAGTACAAGAATCTCCATCAACTGCTCACAGATCTGGACCATCTTGAGTCATCACAGAAAAGAGAACCAAGCACAAAGATGACCTAGCAAATGCGAAGATAATTCCAACCATGTTACCTGACTACATCCCGCCTCTAGCGCATAGTGAGTCATGATAGTGTGCCGAGATATTTTGAGTACACCATGGTTACTATGTACCTCCCAAAGGGGATACATCCAGTTCAAGAACAACAGGAAAAGATCACAATGTTGAGGTTCTATGACTTCAACTTAGGAGACTGCAAGAACCATAGTATTCTCACTTCGTATGAATACTTGACCAGGATGAAGGGGAAGAACTCAAAGATAATCCCCCAGCCATGGACGATGAACCTTGCACAGTCTAACCTTTTTAATGTAATGAAGATCCCACACTTTGGAAGGCACCGGGAAGTTAATGCCTATGTCAAGCTCCTACATTCATGTTACCATGGTGGCTACTTATGGCTAGACCGTCGTATCACAGTTGATCTAACGCTAATTCATAGGATCACCAGATTGAGTATGCAAGGACCTGACCTGTCGGACTTCTATCCAGGGAAAGCCATAGATCATGCGTTAGCACATAAGATTAAGGATACATACAACGATGTTGAGAAGGGGATGTGAGGCTACAAGGTAGCTTCCATCCAGAATGGCACAGTGTGCCTAGAATTCCAATTAATCACAGGAAAGATAGTAAGGAAGAACAAACCCATACAGGTCACGGGCTTTGTCCGTGACCTCGTAGGGAAATGTGGGGAAGGCGTACAGATGAACCGGGCGAATAACTTAGTTAATCAACTGGAATTACACTATCACGAAGAAGAAGATCATGGCTACGGGTTCCACTTTAGCTGGCTCTTGATCCTCATGGTGTTTATTTCTTGGGAGATGCCAGAAGGTGCAACCTTCCTAGACATTGAGTCGTTCGAGCTTCTTTTTGTGAAGTTCACCACGCTTTGGTACTCAAGCAACATGGGAAAATAGTAGTAGTTGAACAGATTTTTTCATACATACTATCTCCAGCTGAAGAGCACAATTGAAGTTGAACCTTGCATGAAGTCGAAAACCCTATAGCGGTTCCGACCCCTCATGAATTTTCGTGCATATTGACACTTCATCTATATTACTACGTGAGTCGATGAACATAAGGAAGAGCTTCAATCATACTACAAGATCACAGAAGAGGACCTCGAGGAGATAACTAAGGTTTGGTCAGCAAACTTCCTTATCCCTGCTAACCCTACAGAGATGTCTGATCATGCACTTGACAGCCCAGAGGCCGCTCACAAAGAACATGACACACCTGGAACTAGTAGAATGAATAAGACTGGGGAATTACAAGACTTAAGAAGCTCCTCATAAAATATTGCTTCAGTATCACCTTGTCGAGGGGGTGATGACGAAGTAGAAGCGATAAATGGAAAAGAATATGAGCAGAAGGAAGGTGAAGTAACACCGCCTAGAGACAAGGTTGATCCCTTGAATAAGAGGAAGGTTTCTCCTCTGAAACCCTCTTCCTGAAAGAAATCCAGAGCCCCCTTGACCAAGATGCAGACTGTGCTCACTGTTGATGAATTTGACTTCATCATCGCAGCTATAAACGACGCCTCACAGGAAATATTGTAGAAACAAGAAGCTAAGAAGGAGGAGATGTACGATAGAATTGAGGTCGAACTCTGAGGGGTACAATAGGCCCTTCATTCCAGTCATGTAGTGTCCACTGTGCCCCTACCATTAGGAGAACCAGAGTTGGGAGATGAGTCAACCAAACTCTGCTGACTAGATGATGCGACTGAAGCTCGCCTTTGTCGCATAGAGGAAGAAACATAACAAGCCACCTAGGCTTTGAAGCAAGTGAAAGAAGTTATCATAGAACAACGTTGAGTTGCAGAGCAGGAGAAGGTTGTTATCTAGACAAAGTTTGAATAGGAGAAAGAACAAATTCAACAAGAAAAAGAACAGTTGCTCACAGAGCAACTCGAAGTGAAAGAAGTAGTCAACAGAGCACTCCGCTCTGTGACAGGCTTAGAGACAAAGGTAGAATATTGCATTGAGCATCAAGTAAAGAAGCTCGTGGAAGCTATCCAGCCACTACAACAAAGAATAATAGACTTAGAGCTCTGCACAGTGCCCAACACCCCACAGGATGTGAGAGATCAAAGAGATGCGACTGCTCAAAGCAAAGTTGAGAGAATAAAGGCCCTTTCCTTGGAATGTAAGAAACTAAGTGATCGCGGTGCCTAGACGTATGAGAGACTCACTGAGAATCCATAGCTGAAGAAACTGTGTCACAACTCTAGGAGGTGAAGCAACAAGCATAAACACTACAGGTACAGTTGAAGCCCCTGTCAGTTGTTGAAAGGATGAAATGATCCCAAGAGTAGCACACTACTCAACAACAGGTCTACACCATTTAGAGCAGAGTCATGGAAGTGACTTAGAGACTCCAAATTGTATAGGATGAGGCTTTCCAACTATTCACAGAGAACGAACGTCGAGGAGCAGAGCTAGAGAAAGTTGTTATTGTAGCTGAACAATGCCTAGGGGGACCTATCAACAAAGAATTCATCCAAGAGTTTGCTGAGAAGGAGGCCATGGCACAACAACAGGTCGAAGCATCTCAAGCCAAGCGTGAGAATTTTGAAGCAGAATTACCCATATCAGAGTGACTCGGGATGAGTCACAAGTGAGTGTTGGGGGCCTATTGGCCCTTGACCAAGTTTTGAGGATTCTTGGTCATGTTTTACCTAGTTTTGGGACTTCGACATGTTTTCAAAGGTGGAGCGCAAGACAAATCAGAGATCGCAGGATCTCGACCCCTCTTTAGGGATTTTTGGGTTTTTGGGCTATGTAACAAGAATGGGAATGTTGGCCCATGGGTTTACCCATGCTTAGGCCTATTTTGTAATGTATAAATAAGTAGCTAGGTGATGTAATAAGTAGACCTAGTAGACCGATGGATGAGTTCTACTACTGGATATGTGCAAGAAGATGTGATTAATACTTGCATAGCTAAGTGCAAGTCATCTATAGTGCCTTGTGTGTAGAATGTGTGAGGCTCTGTTCCTAGATCTACTTGGGGAAGGAGGATCTCACGAAGTGTGCATAGATCTCCTGTCCTATGCAAAGTAGTGTTATGATTCTTTGTTCCTGTAAGATGCTTGACAGAGATAATAAAGAGAAGAAGAGTTGGTGGACGTAGCCCAAGGGTGGGGGTGAACCATGTATATCCTGTGTTGTGAATTGTTTGTTCTTTATGGTTTCTCTCTTGTTTATATGATTGAATGCTTAGTTTGATGTTATATGATAGATGAATTTGATATGATAGTTTAGTTCTGAATAATGTGAATGAATGTTAGATCTGATCTCTATGTGTGTGCTTCGTGCTTAAATCTATTGGATCTGTGTGAATACTGTGCTAGTATGTTCTTAGGGTTTAGCTGCGTTGTGAACTAAAGATTAATAATAATGGACTATAATAACTAAGTTCTCTGTTAAGGTGTTACAACCACATATCTGTGTCCTAGATAAGGTTGTAGACGTCTGAGTCCTGCAACCACCCCTGCCTCTACCTTAGGTGAGACTTCATCTGCTTCACAGGTGTTTCAGAAAGGGTCGGTAGTTAGGGTTTTGTTGGTGCGTTTTTGTAGCGTTGAACCCTGAGTCCGCCCCTGTGCCAACATATGTCATAGTTATTTCAAACCCCAACTTTTCCATGACTACTTTTGGCATAAAATTGTGTGATGCTCCAGAATCAAGCATACAATTGTGAAACATTTTATCATGAATATTCAAGGTCACATAGAAGGGTGCCAAAAATTCATCTTTGTCATCAATATGACGACCAAAAACTATGGTACGGGACTCATCTCTTATATTCAAAGTATCAGGAGGATTTGTTGGTCCCTTCCCATGCATCATTTTCTCAATTTTTTTATGGTAGGAGGGGTTTTTAGTCAACTCCACCAAAGGTACATAAATCTTGATCTTAGAAAATTCATGTTCAAAATTAAAAGGTGAAACTAATTCCTCAAGTTCTTTAGTTTATTTTTCCTTTTTTACAGGCTCCAAAAATTCATCTACCTTAGGGATGTCTAGAACCTCTTTAGCTCTATATTTGGACAACTTTGGACAAGATTTCTTATCCTGAGGTTTAATGTATGAAATAATTCATTTCTACCGAGGCCTGAGATCATACTTGTTATGCACCTTGGCATCTAGTGCATTAGAAAAAAAATTGTACTGCACTGAGGATACAACTCCTTTGTTGTGTTGATTATTAAGCACCTATTTCCTAGGATTTAGTGACTCTTCATAGTGGCCTTGAGTTAGATTTATGGAATCATTATCATATTGAAGTAGGTGGATTTATTTTGTGTATTCATCATAGCTCTTGTCCACTACTTATTCAATAAAATTATTATCATTGTTGGCTTTTATAGGAGGTTGAATGGGTTGTTCTTCATTTCTTCTCTCCCTTCTCATGATCTGTTGATTAGGAGGTCTTCTAAATTGATTAGGGTTAGTATTCCTTATGCCTTCTTATTGGGAGGATCTATTTGTATTTATATTCTCTATCTCAAATCTAGACATTTTGTTGTCAGATTCCTGATCAATCTAGACATCTCATCCATCTTTGCTTCTTGGGGTTCTCTACTTAGATAATAAGTACCGCAATATTCCCTAAAAATTTTATTTTCTACTTGATAATGTTTTTGCTTCATCTTGATTGATGAAATCATGTTTACTTATATGTCTATTGCATCCTCTTTCATTACTAGTAGGGTCAGGGACCTTCTTTCTCTCAAAGTCATGGAAAAATCAACATCAAATGCCCCAACGTATGTCACTTTAGTTGTTGGTTGTGATGGATTTATATTTGCAGGGATATTGTTATAGAGATTATTAAACCACCTATTGAAATCATGGACAATTTCATTGGATCTTTTCTTGAGTGAGCCAAATTCATTTAGGTAGTATAGGCTATCCCTTTTCTCACCCCAATGTCTCTTAAAGATAGTTTATAGAGATGGCCAATTATCAATTGAAGCAACAAGTAGCTCTCTAAACCATTTTCTAACATCTCCCCTTAGAGTTTGGAAAAATATCCTCATGAATACTTCATCATGATTTAAAAATTGGTCGTCTGTAAAGTCACGAAAAGCATTCATATTCTCTTCAACTAAGTGAGTTTTATCCCCATCAAATTTTGGCAGATATTTCATGTAATTATGAGGGAGGTCATGGGTAATTTGGGGCAGATTCAATGGGGAAAATATAGAGATGACCCAAGGATTTATAGGTGGTGAGGGAGGAGGTTTATTTCCTCCATGTCTTCCTCCACCTAATCTAGCCATGAGATTTTGTAAAATGATTTTATGGGGTTCAAAGGATAGAAGAGGGATACGAATTTTCAAAAAGAGTCGATGAGAAGAACAAACGTTTGGGATAAATTCTAAAGGAGAATTGTGAAGATATATCAAAGGTTATGGTGTAGATTTTAAAGAATAAAGTGGATCTTCATATATATTAGTCATATTTACGGATTCAACACTGTGATGAACACCAAAAGGAAATATTTCTAGATAAGGGTTACCTGAAAAAGAAGAGATATGACGTTCTATGACATTTCTCCAGGTGATAAGTTTTTTTGGATATGAATATATAAGAACCTAATTAGAATCAGGGTGGCTTCTGGTATGTCTTTTGGTAGAGGCCATATTGTCCTTCTGTGGAGTCGCTAGGTGAAATATTAATAGCCAAGTGCCTGAGGTTTGTTCACCATGAAGTCTCGAAAATTACAATTTCGTATCCCCAGGGAATATTTCTTCAACTTACATTCCCCAAAAATGACGCCATTTCAGATGTTATCCCTTGAGATGTTGCAGGATATTTTTGGAATGATGCCAAGGCACCTAAGGGGCCAAGACTCAAGATTAATCTTAAGGCCATATTTTGCAATAAAATAATTGTGTAATATTTGGGAAGTTTTTCCCTCTCTCTCTTTTGAAATTATAAGACCTCAAACAATCTCAAATCATATGACAAATGCTCTCAACTATTAGAGTCATATGTCTGTGAGTGTTTCAAAAATCAAACCTTAAAAGAGAGATGAAATGATGTATTAGAGGAAAGAAAAAAATATATGTACATGGCACTTATAAAAATGAATCATGTATCGTGTTATCACATGAACTTGTCAGGGTCCTATGAGTTAGTGGTTTATACTCGAGTCTATGCCCATGCCCTGTTTTTCTCTCTTTTGCAGGCCATGTCTTTAAATTTTCCCCTTCAACTCGAAAATTCATTTTTTTCCCCTTTTTGTTTAAGCACTCATCTTCGTTACCTCTATCACTGATCCTTTTGTTTTCCTGAACCCTTAGCCAGTCGTCCAAGTTTTTATTTTACTTAGGCCACAACCATGAGCACAAAGAGCAACACTTAGAGTGGTATGATATGGACTTGTTGGCAGCCAACCCATTTTTTTTTTTGATTGCTCTCAAAAAGCTGCCTACACCCCTTGTCGTATTACGACAAATCATTGTCGCATTGTGCTTCTAGACATTCGTCTCATTTTTTTGCGACAATTACAATTCAATTTCGTTTCAGTTTTCACAACTGCAAGTGTGAAAACACCTCTTTCTTTGCTAAGATTGTCGTCGTCTTTGGTTGATTTGTTGAAAGATACTTGATCACTGGTTTATCGTGTGACTGCTAAAGGTTTTATCAAACTTATGTTCTTGAGCATTATCTTATCTTGATTGCGCATTTGGATATATTTCACTATTAAACCTTTGGGCATAAAAGTTATTGGTCTTGTTTTGATCTTACGAAAATTGTAATGGATTTGGTCTTATTGCTTTTATCCTTATTATGGATTCTCACTCAGTTATTATATGAAAAGCTTTGGATCATATTGTTCTCAAAAGATTGGAATGAAAACATTACCATATGCACCAAATACATGGGCAAGTTTATAAGGCGTAATGACAATGGTTTGAAGGTGCATTGATCAATCACTTTGAACTTTACAAATCGATGCTTAACATACTGTTTGCAAAGTTGGATTATACGTTGAATGTTTCATAAGTCCCGAGCTATGTAAACCTTGGGTTTGAGCGATTGATTGAACGATGGAATTGGCACGTCGGATCGATAGTTAATGCTGGTACTGTGCTTGTTTAAACCTAACACTTGGCACATAATTATCATATGAGGTGTTGGTTCTCACTCGGATGAATGGCACGTAGAGGTGATGATTCACCAGTTGGCTGGTCGATGCATTTGTTTAAATGATTATGGTTTTAACAGCTCTGTACAAGTCATTAATGCAATGCGTGGCGATGGTAATCCCACCACCTTCACACGCATGGAGTTGATTTCGGTCTCGTCGAGCATTCAAACTACTGAAACCCTATCCTATTCACTCTGTGCATTGTTCATTCGGTGTGAACCCTACCATGA